>JABCKG010000002.1:0-217914 GCA_018851835.1 Hypsizygus ulmarius | reverse complement strand
CACGTCGTCGCGAGAAGGCGAAGGAGCACGATACGGCCAGTACGGATGGTATCGATTGAGTTGGCGAGATTGGTACGAGGGGAGGCGACCTGGATCATCCAATTCGGACTGCCTTATAACGTCTTCGAAAGAGGGTGGAAGGAAGAAACTGGACTGGGGGGACGGTGCCGAGTACAGTGGCGGTGGAGGGTCCAACACAGAAGTAGGGTTCTGGCTGGGAACTATAACACCCTCTGCGCTCGTGTACATGGCCATTGGAGGGAGTGGGAAGAGAGAATTATGGGCGCCGTGGTGGTCTTAAAAGAAAAGAAAAGAAGAACCGAGGACCCGGCATTTTTAAGCGAAAGAAAACCGCCTCCCCATCCAGACTGGCCCCAGAAAGGGCAAGTGTGAATTTTCCGCTCTTGAAACAGGGCCTAACGTTCGTTGACGACCAGCCTCGTGGAACTTCTAACCATTATCGCGCAATGCATGAGCCAAGGTTCTGTCCAACAATCATCAACAGGCGGCCAAGTCGAAATTTGCCTCCGCACGATCGACGGGAATTTATATAGTTCAAATCGAGTGAGCATGATCGATGTACTTCACCGTGCTCCTGGTGTTCATTCTCGACCACGCACATTGTGCCACCGGCAGATGTCTGCCTATATCTGAGGCATCCCCGGTATCGCTGGGTCGAATGACCGAAGACCGACCAGAAGAACGGTGTTGCGCGATCCCTTGTTCATTCCCAGGCTGCCATATACGCCTGATACGAGCGTCCATTCAGGCCTTCTTCCTGGCCTCCATTCTGCATTGTCTTGCTCTAAGATCCCTCATGCACGCATATTTCGGGCTCGGTATCCACTGAACCATACGACTCCAGCGAATCGAATCCGCACGAGCAAATATGGGGGTGCGTCGACCAGAGGGTAGAACCGGGCCTGGATGGTTGAGATGCGCATCACGACCGCGCAGCACTGCTCAATACTGTTCTCGAGTTTCCCTCATCTTGGGCAATGGACGGGGCACCACATTCGTAAAGCCAAAGGTGCTCTGGGACCTTGTCGCACAAGAGCCTTCCTTCCAAGAATCCTGGCACAGACTTCCACATTACCGACCATCCTTCAAAACTGGCATTGCTACCAACGCCCTTAGCACTCGTGTTCACCTGACACCACGCCATGCAAAGCGCGGGCGGCGGGACCGACCCGTCAGTCCAAATGAGGAAGTCGCCGCCACGTGATCGCGCCTCCCGAGGTGAGTCGAAAGCCGCCGCTGTCCCGCTTTTTGTTCCTTCCGCCACTGACTGCCTCCACAAGTAATCAGATTGCGAGCCAAAATGCTATCTGCATGCTGCCTGCCCAGTAAGCCCGGTTAGAATTATCCACCAGATATAACAAGCCGCCACGCACCTATCAAGATTCAAGAACAAGAACAAGGAATACCAAGATTGCAACAAGTGCCCGCTCAATGTCATACAAGCACCGAAATACAGACAAGCCCACTAGAAAATGATTTTTCAAAGCCCGTTTTGCTCTCAAGAGGGGTATTCCTGCAGCGCCCTTCAATATTGTGCTGCACTCCGCCCGTAACATCCTCCAAGTCATCTCAAGAATTTTCCGAGTATGCTTCCGAGACTCCTAGGTGCCTGTCGATGATGTTGATGCGCCTCCGACATTCGTTGAAAGGTCTGATGATTTTTCTGAACGCGAATTATCGATGCCCTTCTGGACGTCCCTCTCAGTCGTAAGCCCGATAGGTGCACTTCAAATTCATCCGTGCCATGGAAGAGACGGACACGCGAATTTTGCGTTGAGGATTTTGTAAATGCCTTCAGTGCGCGTGTCTCCTCGACTACGCTGAATGCCCTCGGAAAACAACATTAGCAAGGTGAGCGTCGTAGTGAATGAGGTACTTACCCCTCTATAGACTAAAACAGACATCCTCTCCCCTCCCCTCAGGCTCGCGGTCGCCACAGTGATGGTTACCAGGCCATTATTTACCTTCTGATCTTCAACTGCGATTCCAGAGAAAATCTGGAATATTTAGAATTCGAAGAGCAAGGTGGCATCAAAGTCCATCGTGAGGATTAACGGCGCAAGGTCGACAAACTTGCGAAAGGACGGTGAGCCTTGCGTGTTTCATGCGGGACGCCGAACTGATTCAGCCGATGTCCCAGAGAAATGCACGGTGGGTTTTGACAGTGTTAACAAGGATAGCCAAACAGACAGAGAGCGGGTGTGACAAAGCGGCTGTAGACAAAGTCCGCTCGCCCACACAAAACCAAATTACCCGACGGTCAATTTGGCCAAAAAATGTATGCCTCCCTCCTTTTTTCGTTCTAATTCACGAGGGGACTAATTATACCCAATTTTGCCATTTTTTCCCCTATAGATTCTTAAGGACGAGCGAGGAGGATGTCTGCCCAATGAAGTCAAGGAGCTTCTCGGTTTCTAGCAGAAGTTGCCCATTTCTGTGACCCTGAAATTCAACCTTTCTAACACTCCTGACAATCCGCCTATTACCATCTCCGACTCTATCCGCGACTCTCAGTGTTGGCAAGTAGTACTCGAACTCGCAATGTTCGAATATCATTATGCTCGAATGTCTTGGTTGCAGTCAAGAACTGCATCCGTCCAGTTGCATCCGGATCCCGAACTGTAACGATAGGAGCACGATCACGATCACAACAGACATATCCTTTGGACCGCCATGATTCGCTGTTCTCTTTGCCTCTCTTCGTACTTACACCCGATTTCGGTGACCCCTGCTTGAGGAAGCAGTGATACCAGATGCAATGTCCGGCCTACACCTGGTTTGTCTTATACGCCCAATTCTCTTTCTTCCACCCTTGACAGCGTCTCTATCCGTCCACTGTAGGTTTCGGAGTCGAAAGCCCACAGACAAGTGGGTCATTCTGGGACGTCAGACTGTGAAAATAGTTATTCACCCCAGCACACGTCTACCGGTTTGCGAAACCAAGCTCCCTAGAAGTTGGTCATTTTCCCATATCGCCAGTATTCCTTGAAAGTGACTCATTTGTTCCTATCGAAGATTCAAATTCAGAGCTTCACATTTTAATCAAGGCATCGATTTATGCTCTAGAATGGCCGTGCGTCCCACTCGCTCTCTACGCCTTCTTATCTTGTCTCTTGCTGCCGGGTATAACACGAAGTCACTTCGAACCGATTCCTTGGCAAATATCAGGCGAAGTCTAGCCCACTTGCGCCACCTGGAGGTTCGCTCCCATACACACATTCTCGAGCGCCTGAAACTGTGGTCGTTGGCGATACTTCCTGGTCAGTGTACCAGATGCCATTCTCTAACTGGAGCTCCCACCCCCCTGGATCCTCGCTTGCCTCCTTTTCCCTACTCGCCAAGAACACAATACGCAGTCGAAACCCATCCTCACCTCTCTTTCTTGTTGGGCCCCTTGTGTCATCGATGTCCCCAGATTCCGAATTACCTTAAACGAGACATTTCCAGGGCGTCTCGAATATCTCATGTTTAATGAAAGGAGAGCTTTGATCAAATTGGCATGTCCTACTTCGGCTGAACCGTTTTCAAAGGAGCTTAAGAAATTCCGAGTTGTCGATCTTAAGTCAAGGACTCCCAACAGAGACATAATATACTCACTGACTGTCGTTGATCATTCTGCAACCGCCTCAGTGAATCAAGGCAATACTATTTCCTCGAGGACGCGTTGGACATCCTCGTCGTTGAATCCCACGCACTCAAAGTTTACTTGGGTTGCTCGGAATTCCCCGGATGCAATTCACTGCTATCGAGCGCACCTTTTGTCACCAAATGCAGTCCGACCGTGAGTATTCTTTGGTCTAGGAATCATCGCTGTTATTAGCAATGCAAATGGCCTCCGACTGGTGCAAATGTGAGGGTTTTAAAGTTGCGCCGCCGGGAAAAGCGCCGGCGGTGACTGCCCGCTGAACTGAGGCGTTTGTGTTCTGAAGAGGTTAGCTACCCTTGGGACCGGAAGAAAGCTTCGAAGAGGCAATTATGAAATATCAGATATAGCCCATCCTTTTGCAATTCATCTGGAGCTTCAAGATCACCTGGCGAACCGATGCCTGGGCAGCCGCATACGCCAAAAAATATGATTGCCATTGTTGGACGTCAGGGAGAAAATCTCTCTCCTAGTCCAATGAGCAGGTTTATTATGGGTGAGTCGACACAAAGCGAGAATAAAATCAACCTCCAGAAGTAGCGCCCCCGATAAATTTAGAATTAGATAGCGAAGGTACCAAGGTAGAAGTAGCACGGTCGACTGACTTCTGGGCCCAGTATTGGATTTTTCACCCGTCTAGACTGTGTCCTCGTCTTCCTCGAGAAAACATAACTGTGGAATGATTGTAAGTTTGGCATTGTGATCAGCATTATCGACAACTAACTCAACACTCACGGTTGGCATATGACTCCTGCCGTCAAGACATTAGCAGCAGAGACATAGCTGTAGACCTTGGGCATTTACTACCTCAAACATAGGTGTCGACTGCGCCTATACAACGAAACACATGAGCTTATGTAGGGTACAACTTAATCCAAGATTACGCACTTTATTCGAGGATTCGAAATGCAGCTGCTGTTATGTTTGTCTGTTGGATTTCAAGATCTTGACTAAACATCTGCTTTGTGCCCTGAGATGGGAACCTAACCCTCGACGAACTCCTAGAAGATATGATGTTTTTCATTGGAGTAGATCTCCGATTTTTGGTGGCGAGAAACTCGCCTGCATGAGAGACATGACGGCTAGTATAAGCATCGAAGAGTAAGTGTGAATTCAGAATGACTTACATGACGTCGGCGTCGCTCGACTCGAATCCTGCTTGGACTGAATTTCAACATTGATTTATTGATCAAATCCTTGTCGATCATGGGGTCTGAGGCTTTGGATCTTTTGACATCTGAACACCTTGCTTGGCCAGAGCCATGTGATATGTACGTCGGTCTACGTCGGTGTAGTCTCAAATAATGGTAAAAGGGCCTTCAGTCACCAGCGCGCTCTTCCTAACTTACTGGAAACCATGACCATCTCCTCACAATGGAAACAGCTCCTGTTGACTTGTTCCCGGTCAACACTCGAGTTTGCTGGCACATTGATCGTGCAGCTTACCTGCTTCTGGACAGTCTCCGCCATCTACAGTGCACTTCCATACCTCTTTCCCGTGTTCTCAGCTCGACACAAACTGCAGAAACGGGAGAAGCAGCCGACTTCAGCAGAGTTATGGGATTGTTTCAAAATAGTAGCCAGGAACCAGCTGTTCTCTGCGTTTCTACATATCGGTCTGCTCAAACTCGATGACCTGGTAGAGAGAGCACCCTCGTACCGCTTCGATGTTACGCTGCCCGGTCCTTTGGAGGTCGTGCGGGATGTCGCGTTCGGCATTTTGATTCGGGAAATCCTCTTTTACTACGTCCATCGCCTTTTCCATCATCCATCACTTTACCCTACCATTCACAAGCCCCATCACCGCTTTACGGCGCCAGTCGCACTCGCTGCTCAGTATGCGAGCATAACAGAGCACGTTTTGGCGAACATATTGCCGATTTCTTTGCCACTCAGGATCACCCGAAGTCATATGGTGACCTTTTGGGTGTTTTTGGCCCTAGAATTGTTGGAAACTACGACAGTGCATTCGGGATACGACTTCTTTGCAGGGTTGGCGCAAAGACATGACTCACATCACGAGAGATTTATGGTGAACTTTGGGACAATGGGACTGCTGGATTGGGTGCATGGTACAGACGGCAAAAGAAGGAGAAGAGAGTAGAATAAGGTTTCAAGCAGCCCCGAACGTACATGAAGTACACGTTTGTAACTTCAAGTTAGGGAGGACACCCCGGCCCTTCAAGATCATAGCGATGATCGATGATCGATGATCGACGGCGTTGAATCAGAAAGTGATTCGATGAGGTCGCATTTCCCACGCGGTCAACAATCTTCCAAGCCCACGCCGACTGCGCGGTCTACACGCGAGCCGCACCTCGTACCTTGCTCTCGACGTTAAGTTTTCGGCAGAATGGTCAAGTCCAAGAGGAAAGCCACTATAGCTCCACCTGAGCCCGAGGTATTTCATGTCGGTGGGTTTCCTTGGACAACTGTTTGCTGTATATCCCTCCAACTTTACGCCACAGAGGTTATTACGAAAGCACGCGTAGCTCCTGCTAGCAGCGACGACGAGGATGATTCAGACGAAAACGAAGACAGCGTCAAAGCGAAAAAGACTGCAAGGAAGAACGCGAAAGGTAAAGGCAAAGACCGACCAACGAAACCAGCCGCTAAATGGGTACGCGCATCGTAGCTGTCCCCTTTGTCCTGGTATGCTGATCAATGTCTTTTGCGTAGGAATACTACGTCAAGGTGATTGTTGACATGCCTGCGATTTAGGATGTCCAACGACCGTTTATCTCCACAGTGGGCTGGATACGATTCGGATGCAAACACGTAACGAAGCACTCTTTCATTCATGTCAAACATGCCACTCATATCTTTCACATTCTTTAGCTGGGAACCTGAGGACAATGTTGCGGGATGTCAACGTCTTCTCGCTAGTTTCTGGGACCACATCGGAACCGACAACAAAGATTATCACATAGGACATGTAGTCGAGGCGTCAGAGAAGTGGATCAGTGCGTTTTTGTCTCTTTATCCTTGAATCCAGCTGCTAATAGCATGCCCCTTTATTGTGCAGAGAAGGAGAAGAAGTTCTTTGCCGCGGAGTTTGACGATGCCCAGCAGAAATTGAGGGCCCAGAGAGAAAGAGAAGAGAAAGAGCGTATGAAGAAATCTGTGAGTTCTTTGCTTGTCAACTATTACAACACGTATTGACAATCTTGAAGACAAAAAAGCGGTCAAGAAAGTCTACTTCGGCTGACGTTGTACGGCCCGTGGCCTCATCATCGAAGACTGTAAGACACGTTCAGTGTCTTTGATAATCTCTGGTTTCTTATTTCAACGTGTCTCAATTTCCTTGCAGATAAAAGCAGCCTCGGAGTCTAGTGACAATACAGATGATGAACCGCTTCGAATACGAATACTTCCAACCAAGCGGAAGACCGCAGTCCAGTCATCAGACGATGTATGAAATTGTCTCCAGTGCCTTGTATTGCTTCTGACATTCGAATATGTCTAGGACACCCCGCTAGCATCTACGATGCCTCCTCGTAAGAAGATAAAAATGGACCCTTCGACTCCTCCTGTTGACGAAGCCACTCATGCGCCATCCAAGCCCCCACCCCAACCTGCAACGTCTCTTCCATCGTCTAATAAGAGCACTCCTACCATCCCGCCCAAGATCCCACGTCGCTCAACCAATATGCATGCCAGGATTGCAGACATGGCACCCCAAGCCATTCCTTCATCTAGCGGCATATCTACCAAGCAGCGCCTTGCCCAAGGTGCCTTGGCTCCAACCCACCCAAAGTCGATACCTCTTCCTGTTCCAAGGGAGCGAGCACAGCCTCCTGCAACACAACGGCCGCAACTTCCGCCAGTCAAAACAGGTTCAATGTCTCTTGGCTTTAAAAAGAATTTACCAACACCTGCGGTGCCTCGCAGTGCCAGTGGAAGCACAGGCGGTGCCAAGGAAGACGGCAGAAGCCCGACGACGCCTCATATGCCCCCTGAACAAGGACCCACTTTCATCGCACCGCTATCTCCTAGAACCCAATTTTCCGACTTTCCGCAAGCGACTGCATCACCGCAAGATTACACGATGCACAACGTTGACGATATTCCTGCGTTTTCCGACCCATTTTCTCGACGGAGGTAGGCTTAGCATGTGCAATCTCGTGTCTGTGCAAGGCTAACAACTTGCTACACACCGTTCTAGCTTTGCAAATGTTATGCCTCCATCCGTTCCCAAACCATTAATGAATCAAGCTGAACAGTTCCTTCAAAATATAATGCCGCCAGCGTGAGTGATATGCATCCTGTAAGTTTGTCTCACTGATCTTTTCCCTTCACAAGTCTTGCGGCCCCATTAACGTAAGCGAGAGCTCACATCACCTACCCCTCTCATCTGTCATCTCCCTTAGACCTGCGGTCGAATCTCCCCAAGAACCCGTACCTCGCGGCCGTATCGTTAGCAAACCTCGCCCTCTTCCACCAGTCAGGTATACCTACTTCAGAAGTTCAATCTCGTCTCTTCATTTCTTACTCTCGATTCAGGATTCCGAAGAAGTGGTCGTGGTCGGGTCCTGTCTATGTTGATGCCTTGAGTAACCCTTCCGAGCCATTGTGCAATGTCACCATCTGTGATGCCACTGAACCCCTGAAAGAGGCGATGCGCTTCAGTATTGCGCTAGCTGGATGGGATCGCCTTGATCTCCCAAGTTTCCACGACTTGACTGACCTCAAGTTCTTCTTGAGGGCATGTAAAGACGTCGTGCAGTTCGCTCGCCTAGCACCAAAAGAGGAGGTTGATGTCCAGCCTTTGACGACTTTGAAGAAGTACATGATTAGGACACAACGGGTATGTATGCCTTCAATTCAAAAACTGTAAATGCTAAATCCACTATAGGTTATTCTCGTGCCCGTCTCGCTGGACAGCAAAGTTGTGGCCCACATCGTTCTAATACCTCGACCGTTGCTGCAACACCAGCAGCGGCTCAGTGTTCTTTTCACCGTCAAATGCAACACACCAACTGAATTTGATAAGGCGAGCTCCTTGGTTGCAGCCCTTGTTCCATATGCCCTATCACCGGCCCAAGTCTCCAAAACCTGGCGAATCCCTTCCAGCATGTACTTGGCAGCAAAGACTGAAGCCGAGTCGGCAATTGTGGAAAAAGCACGTTGGGATCGATCCGTTCGTACGAAGCCGACCTACCAACACGCCCTCCGCATTCTCCAGTTTCCGCTCTGGTTGCACAAATTCATGTCCGAAGAATCACACAGTCGTTCGTTCTCTGTTTGGTGGGATGGTGGAGATGGGTCGAAGAGGCGGCCTGCAATGGAAACGCATATGCTATACTCCATCATGGAGCAATGCCGCGCAAAGAAACGCCGCAATCTCGCGGAGGCTCGAGTGCTGTTTGTGCATGTCGGCGCCATCAAGACTCTCCATAGGCTGCCAGGCTTTCTCGAATTTTGTTCAAGCTCACCACACATCCAATTCTACTCTTACGGGTCGCATGAGACTATTCCACCCAAGTACTGGTGTGTCCGGGAAATATATACTTGTGGTCAGTCCTCAATGCCTGTTCATTTACTATCCTATTTTTTTATATGCTTTTCCACCAATAGGTGGAGTGGTTACATTCACTCCAAGAGCTATCACCGAGGACCCCGTCGGTGCCTTCTATAAGATCAACCAACTTCATAGTCACCCGTTGTGGACATGCTATATTTTGCCATCGGTCCTCGGGATGGTAGCGAAGCTCAGCTGTGATGGTGAAGACCCACTGGTCGTATTTGACCGGTCAGTCTTCATATTTCTTGTATGACCATGACCAATCTGAATATCTCAGTGGACAATTTCCTTTTATCAATATACTGACCGCCATCGATGACGGAGAGCTGGCACTTATTACATCACCTCCAAATAGCTCCTCGCCAACGAGAGATAAAGATCCCACGAGCGACTGGCTTTGGGAATACTGGACGCACCGCCCGGAAGACCCTCGGTCGATATTACATTTTGGTGTCCAAGCCTTCAACAGCAAATATGCCAATATTCAGAAATCGGAGTGGGCATCCGCGATCGAGGCGGAAATCTCAAGGGATCTCTCGTCGATGAGGCAACAACCAGCAATCATGGAGCGGTATCGGCGATATGTGGTGCTTGGTCGTGGTCGAGATAGTCTTCTACCTACATCAGATGCGGTAAGTTGGTCATTCGTTGCCTTTTGCCTTTTGGTTCGCATTTATTCATCATCATCTACAGCTGGAGTGGACGACAGCCCCGCAGTTTGACTTCAAGGACGATTTTTTCCCTAAACAAGACTGAATTCCACTATAGCCATCTAAACCCTTAATCCTTGTTCTACATATCCATCCTAAATATCCTACATATAACTTAATATGTTAAAATAGAAAGGTCTCTCGCAAAGCATCGGCCACGTATTCGTCTTGTTCGTACCCGTCCGAAGCTTGTGTCTGATATTAGAGAACAACTCAGCAGCGGCCTCTCTTAAAGTAAGGGATGCATACCGTGGTCAGTACAGTGTTCTTGTTGGAGTCTTGCAGCTCCCCGGCTACGATCAGCTCATCAAGAATCTATGCGCGAAGTTCGTTCAACTTGCGAGACTCGGAATAAGCAGGAACATCATTATTTACGCACCGCATAGGCTTTCTGGAAATTGAATATCCTGGAGTGATAATTCAGACAGCAGGTTAGACCGAGTCATCGCTTACACGCACAGATCAAGCTCGCAGACCTGCAGTAGCAAAGAAGTATTTAAATGCAAGTAGTGGGAGAATAGATAACAAAACGTCACTGTACCTACATTGCCAAAATATCGGTCCAAGATTTCTACAAAACGATGGATAATCTCCAGCGTGATAAGCTCATTATCCAGCTCTCCAATTTCACAGATGAAGTATAGTGATGCATATTGCCGGTATATGACCTGAAAGCAGAGCGCATAAGCCCGTGAACAACGGCATTACATGAATGACTACGGCAGTACCTTGCTTCCTGGAAAATCGATAGTCAGGAAGAACGGAAAGGATAAACATGCATCTAAAAATGGTTCGCCTTTATACTCGATTACACTGCACATGCGCGGCCGGCGCGCAAGGACGAGGCGCGTCACATCTTGCACAATCTTTGCCTTCGCTTTTGGCACCATGGTAGCAAACCATTTTGCTAGGCGTAGCTTGCCTGGGGTAAAGTGAGTATGCTGTGTACATGTCGACGTCCCACAAGGACTTGTCTCGTTGAAACTGGCCTTGTCGCGAGACGAGTAAGATGTAGTTGATCATGACCAAGTCCAAAGCCCTGCAGCGCTGATCATCACAAATTGGCCACATCGGCCCGGGAAGCCGCGCTATAATTACTATCATCGTGACATACTTCCAAGGACGATACAACGAACTAGGCTCTACTCGTCGATAAAATACAAAGACATGGCTGGGCGAGTATACTTGATATCGTAAAAAAGAAAACATCCACAGGGGATACAACAGCCAAGGACAGTGGTCAGTAGCCAGTAGCCACCTCACAATCTCAACCACAACGTTCCTCGCTGACTGGAGAGCTGCATCAGATTCAGACCTTGAACTGGGTTCGAGGATATTGGACCTTCTCCGCTGCCTCATCATCCACGAACCAATAGATGTGACCTGGGAATGCCGGCTTCACTCTTGAAGCAGGCAAACCTGCCTCTGGATGATCTAGAACCCTACTAAGCATATGAACCTTCTCCTTCCCAAACGCAACGAAGACAACGCGCAAGGCATGGTTGATGACGGGGAACGTGAACGTTATTCTTTTCGGAGGTGGTTTTGGTGCATCGTCGAGGTACGCGACCCATCTATCCTCCTCGGCGAGAAGCTCATGGCCAGGGAAGAGGGAGCCGGTGTGACCATCGGGGCCCATCCCAAGAAGAATGAGATCGAAGATGGGAAAGCGCGCAGAGTCTTTCTGTGCGAATTCGCGGATGAGCTCTTTTTCATAGGCATCGGAGAGCTCTTCCAGGTCGTTGAAGAGGGTGGGGTCTATGGCATGTATGTTTTCGCGAGGGATGGGGACTTTGGAGAAGAGATATTCGGTGCATGCATGATGATTGGAATCGGGATGATCGAGAGGTACAACACGCTCGTCGACGTAAAAAACTTGCCTGAAAAAGAGTCAGATTGAAGAGTTAGATTGACCCGAGTGGACTTGAAAGGTAACGCACCACTTGTCCCACTTGGCGGCAGGGTTTCCGACGAGGCCCGACAGCATGTGGGAGAGCGACCCACCCGAAAAGGCGATGGTGAAACGACCTTTCTTGTTGAGCGCATCTTTCTGGGCCTTGAGGATGAATGCGGCGAGGGACTGACTGAGGGCGTCTGTCGTTGGGAATGAATAGAGAATTGGAGGACTTGGGGAATGGTGGACACCAGCCATGTTCAGAGCAATTCAAGAGCGAAGTATAGAACGTCTGAACCAAGTTTGAATCAAAGTCCACTCCAAGTCCAACGGCTTATCAACTCCATCACCTGATTCTGACGTCATCCCGTATCTACTCAATCTACATTTTACTCTCCACGCCGAGCCTCTCCAGCAACTCCACGCTTCAAATCCACAAAAAACTCCTGCATGTCATCTATGTCAATCATTTGCCCGAGAATTAGAAAAAAAAGACTTGCAGAAATCACGTCAAGCACTCCGCGACCCCGCTGAGGCCCCTCTAGCACAGCTGCAAGTGCATCTCCAAAGGGCTAATAGTAAACAGGCAATGAGACTCCCGAATCGAAACAAACATCACAAAGGACAACGAACACGCGGTTTGATCATCTCGACTAGGTCTGCCACGTAATCTGGGTCCTTCAAACACACAGTTAGCCCATATTCCAAGAATAGAAAACACCACTCACCAGATAGGTCAATTTGAGTTTGTGCAATGACGACTGAGGTGGGTATGGGGTATATCGACTTTCACGGCGAGAATTATATTCCTTTCCGTGCTGTTCGATGGTATAGTAGTTCGTCCTATCCTGAGCTTCCATGCGGGGTCTCTTGCCTGTGAGGGTTCTGGTTCCTATGAATGATGTGCACAGGATTGACTTGTTGGCAATGGTGCGGCTTGAGTGGGAAGCAGAAGCCAGTCACTGTGCACAGTTCTTATCACAGCCAAACACGCGCATGGTCGTGCATAAATGCTATTTTGATTGAGGTTCTTTGCCGTGTTTGTATCGCTCAATCAAACCGGTTCTCGCAGCGCGACGAAATGACAAGCTCCTATGACTGCAAAGCCTCTTTCAATCCTCTTTGGCTTCCGCTCCGGCGGCTAGCATCTGGTTAAAACTCGACGAAGGATCCTGGAATGCCTTTCGATGTCTAGAGCCAGCGGCTACGCATCGTCAAGTGGTCATGAGAGGGGATAACCTGCCTGGACGGTTGAAAAAGTTTCAACTATTCTGTCATGTTAAATCATGACAGATCCTTGCGCTACCATTGGACGATCGACGACGAGGTGCGCTATTGCAAGAACTCGATGATCCGCCTGACTCGATAACCAAAACTTTAAGTAGTTGATACCACGCCGATATCCGTACCCTGATATACAAGTTCGATAAATTCTCGGAAATTTCAGTCGTAGTGCAGAGCGCTCGCACCTCCAACAGTGAGCGCGGATGATTCCAATTATAGAAGGCGTGACGTCGCACGCGGCGGGTCACAGATGAACGCTGAGTAGGGTCCCGCCTCTTTGTTTCCAACGCTAATGCCACTTGCGCGATCGATCGACTGTAGCCAGAAAGACCTGCAATATGAGTAAAACGTGGGTTAATATATCTACAGGACAAACCAAAGCCCGTAGAATCCAAGATCAAACGCGATAGTCCAAGCCCAAGACGACAGTTTCAATTTCGTTGGACAATGACGCGAAGAACAAGATAGTAGGCCTAGGAACATAGGACTGCAGAATTACTTACCTCAAAAATAGGTTCTCGCATTTTCAATGCCACCTGAGTGCCTGCCTGGCCTCCATTTCGATTGTCATCCCAAGGCCGACTTCAAGGTGCACCAATATTGCTGAGTGCTGCAAGAGCTCTCCACAAGGTTCCTCTCCAAACCCAAATGTTATCCTACTTGAGGTCGTATGAGGTCGTAAACGCTGCTGATTTCTTTGGCCGTTGCGAATGTCGCCCGTGGACCCTGGCTCCCTGGCTCTCCTCTAAGGTATGCCCTGCAGTAGCCCGCGAAGCATGAACAAAGTCATCGCAGAACGTTCGCGTTTTCGGCTATACAAGCCAATCCGCTGGAGTTTCTTGGAAGCCTCGACCTGCAAGCGGACGATCCCCTTGAGGAGACTCAGTGCTCAACCCGCCTCAGCATCGAAGGCAACTCATTCAACCCCAAGTGTTGTCCTCGTACTTCAGTGTGTTAGGTACCAGCTCCTTGAAGAATTTAGACCTGGTTGGCATGGACCGCGGTTCATCGATCGAAATGAGAAGATGGGGTCAACCAAACAACCGCATTTTGTCTCAAACTGTGCCACCTTGTGCCACCGCCCGACAACAACTTCGCCAATTGGAAGTTTGTTTTCTGGACACAGTGGACACCGTCTTATCCCTGGCTTCTTCCTAGCCCCTGCCGGCCGACTCCTGGTTGCTGGAACCCCAAGATTAAAAAAACAATATGGTACTATGGATGCAGAATGTAGTCATTAAGTGACGCTGTGCCCAGATGCCACAGGACTCAGCCAGACTCCACATGCAAGACACCGAAGCGAACAAACCTCCATTGCATACCAAATAAACGCGGCAAAAAACAAAAAAAAGGGCTTGGGAACATCTGCAGCGTCTTTAATGGCATTTCGCAAAGCTTGCCCCAAGGCTTTAACCAGAGGAAACATAAATTATCGCGAGCCTGTCTCTGGGAGTCCTATCACCGGTGACTGGGTGCAGAAAGTTGGTGGAGGATCGGAAGATTTCTAACTTGTGTGTCCACATTAAATTTTTCTTGAGTGCCATCACTGATCTATCTATCAAAGTGTCCCAGTAAGAAAGCGAGTATACTGTTGGTGCCAGATTCCACATGGTACACAGCCATTTTCTGGTCGATGAGAGTGGCTTGTATTAGTTCTGTGGGGGTGCTTCCAATCATTGTCGAGGCGGTACTAATGTCGCAATAAAATGAGCCGTTTGGATTTCAGTGCGGTTTGACGCCACTTCGACTGAATCAGTTAGATGCGCTCCGGCGATTTCGCAATATTTGGACATCCCTAGAAAAACATCAGACCCCCTACTTCGACTGAATCAGTTAGATGCGCTCCGGCGATTTCGCAATATTTGGACATCCCTAGAAAAACATCAGACCCCCTTGGGTTATGCGGGCCCACGCCTCCTTCTCAAGGAACATGAAATGCACTTTTAGAGATCTCATCGACGAAGTTTGGGATGACATTCTGAGGTACTTCTCTCCATTCCTTGTTTGCTTTATCGTTCGGCGACATTGGTACACTTTGTAGGGCCAGACGGTCGTCTTTGATACTGTAAACCGGCACCGGCCCAAGAGAAACGTTCGAATAGACCTTCTTTCTCTACATTGGCGTCCAATCTGCTCCTGTGACGCATCTGATTTACAGCACTCATATTCGAACGACGTTTAAAGTACGACTCGGAGCCGTCCATAAATGTCGGAGATGCACCTCCGCCAAATCTGTTCAGTGCGGGTTCACGTCATAATCGCAAACAAGCGCGGGCCGCCACGCCTTTCGATTCGCCCGACTATGTTGAAACCCCATCTCCCTCTTGAAAAGGCTTTCAATCGAAATCGGTAGACTTGAGAGGATGGATTCTTGGTTTCGTTATTTACCGTAAATGCAGAAGAGATTCAGATCAAAGGTAGGGAAGTCTTTATTGTCTTTTGAAGAAGTTTGAGTACTAAGCGCATGATACAGCTCTGTGCGGAACGATCTTTCATCGGCTTTCTTGAAAATGGTGGTGATGACATCCAAACGAATGGGGGAATCATGAATTAGGGTGAGTCACGTAGAAGGCGAAATTCAACTTTTTCTCGTGGGTACTTTATAGCTGAACCCTGACCAGGTCTTACAAACTGCACCGTGGTATTGCCGTCATCGAGACTTGGATCGCGACCTTCAGCATATCTTGAAAGCTGCCAGCCGCAGTCCCCTCATTTCTTCTCGTCCCATGGCAAATCGCAAGCTCCCCGCCTTAAGCACGGAGACAGCTACCCCTCAGCGGGAGCCAGGTCTTCTAACCTATTTTCAAGCGCTTGCGCTCACAGAACACACGCTTCGCTTGCCCTTTCATTGCTCTCGCAGCCTTGACTGGTACCATCCGTATCATCGCGAGCGTGTCTCTTTAGGAAGCTACCACACTGAGAATTTTCGGGTGCGCAGACTGCAGCATTAGTAGACTTCCCGAGAGATTCATGAATTCATTTATAACGAAAAGGACACATATGACGAAGAAGTCTCCGTTGGTGCAGAAGTGACGTGCTACTGGTATATCCAATTTTTAGCTTTTTGTGCTCATGCTACTGGCTTATTATACCTTATACCTTGTTATACCTGTTTCCAGCACTGGCAACAAGTAATGAATGCGACCGAGGATCTAAACGCTACGAATCTGCAACGAGCGCTGCGTTTTCATGGTCTACGCAGTCGTCGTGTCTCTGTCCTGGTCATTGTGTGTTCTGTTTACTATAATGTTCTACGCCGTTGCTACCGTCCCCAGGACCTTGCTTTGATGATACAATGGAGGCTCCGCGAGCTGCGAGTCAGAGTGATAAACTCAGACACGATCGTCGCGGTCGAAGACGCTTCGTAAAATCAATACCCTGGCCCACGTCGTTTCTTGACAAACAGCACACGTGGATATCGTTCTTCAACAACGTTACTCGCAGAAGTGTTAATGTATATGCAAGGGTGAATCAGCGAATGAACATGGAAACCAGATGTCGTCATAGGGCATTACTTAGAACAATGATCAAAGGAATATATGTAAGTGTGCGGATGTCTTTGGTATGGGTAGACAGGCAGTACAATCACAATGGCACTGTCCGCAAGCGCAGCCGGTGGTTGCACTTCAACCAAAAGCTCACCAATCAGCAATTGCAGCCGTAGCTTTGCGAGCTCTCTGAGTCAAGTTGAATTGGATCAGGGTAGTCAACATACCTGTCGGAGAGAGAAGGGCCGTTAGTCCGTTGACTTAAGTTGACTATGGGAGGGGATTCTAACAGTTGCTCTTCTGCTTCCTGTTGCAGAGCATTCTTGGCGACTGTTTGGAAGGCTTGCTCAACATTAATGGCCTCTTTTGCGGAGGTCTCAAAATAGGGGATGTTGCCTTTGGATTGACACCACGTCATTGCCCGTTTCTGTGTAACCTACAATTCACCAGCACCGTGAGTAGAGGAGACAGCATGACACATGCAACGGACCTGGCGCTTGTTCTCCTCAACGTCGATCTTGTTCCCCAAGACAACGAAAGGGAAATTCTCCGGGTCGTGAGGGCTTGCTTGGATAAGGAACTCGTCCCGCCAGCTGTCCAGCGTTTCAAAAGACTTTGCGCTGTTGACATCGTACACCAGGACACAGCAGTCTGCCCCACGATAGAATGCGACACCGAGGGATTGAAAGCGTTCCTGTCCAGCGGTATCCCACAGCTCAACGCATACGGAGTTAGCGTCATGGACAGTGAGATATGGACTGCCGAGATACCTGCATGGTAACAAGCCGGTCATCCACCATCACCTCCTTCGTCAAACTGGAAGGGTCATAAGAATCAATCCACAGCAGCCAGAAACACGAGATAGACAAGGACCTTACAAGTCGGCGCCAATGGTGGCCTTGTATTGGTTGCTAAACCGTTTGTTCACATACTGGTTCATGAGCGACGTCTTTCCAACACTGAGGTTTTGATAAGGCCTGGAAGTAGTGTGTAGAGGTGCTGGTAACGTACCCGCTGTCACCGAGGATGATAACCTGCATATACGGGCAGTAAGTGCAGCACGAAAGGTCAGAACAAACACCACGGACCTTGAGTAGAACGCGACCCATGACTGTGTGAAGGAAGAAATTATGGTGGTGGTCGCTGGAGAGAGTGATGGCAAGCGTTTCACAGTTGCCAGCGTCAGTTCAAACTCCGAAACCCATCTCACCATTCACGACGACCGGATGGCAGAGCCCCCTTGGCAAGAAACACTACGACTGCGACTAGCAGAAAGGAATGCAAAGGAATCTGCGTATGCTTCCATTATCGAGCAATGTACGTCCACCGACCTCAATTCCAGCAGATGAACTCATTCTGTCATGAACTCAAATAAGACCGTAGATTGGCCCAACAGACCAAGCTTTTAAAGGAACGCAATGCATCTCTATTGCGTGCAGTTGGTTCGGTGAAAGGCAATCCAAATAGCTCGACAGTCTTTGTTCCCGGAACCGGGGAAGAGTACGCCCATGTCATGTCCTCTTTTATCGTCATCTGTCTCATGACCCATTTCAGTAATCCTGTGCGCGCCGCATACATGGCGTCGCTTGAATCTCAAATATCATCACTGCGAGATGAATTAGCAACCGTGTACAAAACTCAAGGCCAAAACGCTCAACGCCTGCTCTCCATGAATGAAACTTTGCGGGAGAAGGAGGAACTTTCGAGGATCGATTCCGAAAACCTCAGGAAAACGAGGGACGAAATTGCTGTCTTGAGACGCAAGGTGGATCAACATGCAGAACTTATGGCAGAGAAAGATCACACTGTTCAAGTCAGTCTTTTCAAGTTTATCATTCAATGATCTTCCCTCATCTTCGATGATACCAGATCCTCCACGACGAGATCAACACGTTACAACTGGAGCTCACTCAAATAGAAGAACGCAACACTACCCTGACGAAGGATAATGCGAAGCTTCTCCAACGTTGGCTTGACGCAAAGCAAGCAGAGGCCAATAAAATGAATGAAGCAAACCAGTTTTATGAGAACATGCGTTCGAAACATCAAGCTGTCCTGAGTTGGCGAGATGGTTCTGTTGAGGAAGGGGGTGGTGCGGGAAATGTTTCGTCTCAACCCTCCATGTCGGTTTCGGGAAAAGGGGGGGTAACCGACGCAACCCAGTCGAACCTGACGAGGAATGGGATACCATCTCCAGCGGCCAATCCAGTGGAACTGACGCCGAATGGCTGATTGTAGATGACTAGCTTCGGACGTCACCTTCCCTAGACACTGAGTGCTCTCGTTCCTGTTATAGCTTGTTATACCCGGTTTATAATTCAATATCCATCCCCTTTCCTCGTGTACGGGTTCTCCGATATTCTCAGCTTTCGTTTCAGGTCCTGAAGGCGGTTCCGCCTTCAGATGGCAACTTCAAGCTTCTAGTTCAAAGTCAGAGCAGATAACAAATCGCGGCTACATTGAGGGTCAAGGTTGCCTGATATACATATGAGCTGTGAGAGAAAAGTGTGAGATAAAAAGAAAAAAGGAGTATTTTGAGAGAATAAGGAGCGATCTGTATGAGTAGAGGCAAAAAAACACGATCGAGTCGTTGAGCCGAGGACTACGTATAAACGAACAATCAATGGGCAACGTTCGTCAACAAATCAGGATCAAGAAAAGGACTTCAAAAAAGGGTTTAGGCTGGGCCTTGCATCTGAGTGTCTCCGGCACCCTGCTGTCCTGCCTGCCCGTAATACCCTACGAAAGATGTGAGATCCACAAACTCGGAGAAAGAAGAGAGAGACTCACCACCCCAGTAATTAGAGTAGTAGGAAGAGGGATCCGCTCCGCCCCATTGCGCTTGACCAGCTTGACCGGCGGCTGCGGCAGCATTGGGGTCGGCTCCAGGCTGTTGCGCGCCTGGAGCTAGGTTGAGACCTGCGCTGCCTGCACCAGCAGGCTGGGGCATGCCAGGGGAACCAGGGCCAGTTGCACCGGGAGCACCTGCACCTTGGTTAGGGAAACCACCATAGGCGCCGAAGCCATACTGTCCATATGAGTTAGGTTGGGGCATGCCGTACATGGGCTAGTCATAGATGTAGTTTCAACGAAGGAATCAATAAAAGAGAACTAAGATCTCACCAGTTGACCGTACGCGGCAGGTGCGGCAGTGGGCGTCAACGGTCCACCAGGCTGCGCAGCTCCCCCGTCAGCTCTGTCCTTCCCCCAGCTACACTTAATCGGCCGTCCGTGAACCATCTGCCCTTGCAATTGAACGATGGCCATCGCCGCATGCTCGTGAGTATCAAGCTTGACAAATGCGAAGCCACGATCAGCTTGCATGCGAATTTCAGACAGGTAACCAATCGATTGGAACAGGGGTATGAGGTCTGCCTGAGTGCAGTACGGAACCAGATTTCCAACGTAGACCGTTGAATTATAAGCAGGAGTTTGCTGCACCACGGATTCGTAGGAAAGGGGGCCACCTTGGAAGTTGATCGGAGCAGGAGCACCACCGCTACCTGCAGGTCGAGGGGAGGAGGCGGGAGCTCCGACAGCAGGCGCACCTTGGGTTTTCTGGTTGGCCCAGTTGACACGGATTGCGCGAGAGCCCAACCATTCACCATTCATGGTGGCGATGGCTTGCTCTGCATCGGTCTTGTCACGGAAGGCAAGGAACCCATAGCCACGAGATTTGCCGGAGTTCATGTCCCACATGACGCGCGCGTCTGACATGGTTCCAAAAGCACTGAAAGCTTTTGCGAGGACCTCGTCGTTGACCTCGGGGCTCAGATCTCCGACGAAGACATGATAGTGACCTGTGGTGTCCTCCTTGTTTTGTTGACCTTGATATGCCCAGTTGACTCGGATCTCAGTGTCGAAAATCTTTCGCCCATTGAGGGTCTGCAATGCGGTCTCGGCGGCACGCATATCCATGTACTCGACAAAGCCGTAATTGAGACCTCCGTGCTGATAGTTGCGATCGGGAATAATTTTAACATGCTGAACGGGGCCGGCGACCGCAAAGATCTCGGTAAGCATATACTCTGTGACACGAGGGCTCAAGTTCCCGACGTAAAGATGAGCGCGTCTCTGCATGTCCATATCACCGAGCCGAAAAAGACAAGTTATGTCGAATAAAGTGAAACAGTCGCAAGATTGATGATGACAAGGATCAGCTAAGTAAACGTCGAGGAGAATTATCGAATACATACCGGAGCATCCGCCGGTCCTCCCATACCCATTGGATTCATGATTCAAAAGATAAAGGAAAATGAGACCTGCAAAAAAGTTAGGCAGCGATGGAAACCGCAAAGACGAGATGCTTACAGTAAAATTTGGAAACAACAGACAGTATATGATAGACGAGTCCGTCAGAGAGAGAAAATATAGAGAGACGAGAGGAGAGAGAGGAGAGAGGAAGAAAGGAAAGAGAAGACCAGAGATACTTAGAGAGACCAGATGACAGTCAAGAGCAAAGTAGTAAGGGCCGCCGTGGGACTTTTTCGGTCCCCTAAACTGCCCCCCGCTGAGACAGATAAATCGCCGCCACACATAAAAGCATGAATACTGGATATTGAATACAAGTTTTCAGTCGTATAAAAGGAAAGCTTGCTCTCCCAGTAAGAATGCATTGAGGTGACTACTTAGTAGGTACATTCAAAAGCACGTTCCCTCCCCCACTTGGAATATACGTCACGTTCGGGTTGTTGGCAAGCGATTGAACAATGGCTTTACTAGCCTCGATTTTTCTGAAGGCAACGAATGCTTCCCCGGCCTTCTCAAGGGCTTTTGAAATAGTAGCTGCAGCTTCGGCTTCACCCTCGGCGCGGATGACAGCGGCTTGGCGCTCTTGCTCAGCCTACATGTACGTATGTCGACATATATTGCGCCTTATCAAAAGCATATGCTCACCTTCTCGACAATGAACTTAGCTCGTTCAGCATCTGGTGACTGTCGGTAAGTGCGAATTCAACGTGCCCTAAGAGTTATGCATACCTTGCTGAGCTATTTGTTTGGCTTCAACGGCTTGAGTGAATTCCTTGCGAAGCATTTTAGTCATGCTCCCCAGACGTAGTCAAGTGGACCTACTTTTCCGAAAGTTAAATGAGTAATTGAGACATCTTCAAGCTTGATGTTGAATTCGCCGGCACGTTGAAGGAGATCTGCCCGGATTCTGGATGAGACCTGCAGAGCTAGTGTCAGGCACAGACAAGGCTGCAATGTCACCGACACGTACCACTTCACGCTGCGTGATGAGCTCTGCAGCATCAAACTGAGCCACGATACTCTTTAAGACCTCATTTCCAATGGACGGTAAAACCCTCTCGTCATAATCCATCCCAAGACTCTGATAGATTTTGGACAAATGCGTGACATCTGGCCTTGAAAGAACTCTGAGAGTGATGGACACCATTTGCAAATCCTTTGAGCCAGTGGTGGTTGAGATGTTCTGGAGAAACAGTCAGTTTCTTCGTGAGGAAAAGAATTAGCCCCATTCCTTCTTACTCGAGGCTTGATTCTGCAGTCATACAAAATGGCACGCTGAAGCCAGGGAATCAGGAAGTGTGTGCCTTCATTAGATGCCTTTCATTTCACTCGTCATTCAGTCAGTTTATTATGGTGCTGGAAGCTCTCTGACCTTGTCCTTCACGCCAGAGAACCGGTCGAACATGACTGCCCGGTATCCTCCAGGAACATCGTAAATGCTGGCTTGAACGATAGCGGCAGCAATACCCAAGGGAACTGCAGCAATGGTGTAAACAAAATCCTAAAATGTTGTACCAATGTTTACCTATAATACGGCTTGCAGTTTGTGAGAAGGCCATAGTTGCTTAGTGAAGGACGGCTCTAAACGATTTCACCTCCGCAATCCAAACACACAACAACGCGTAACTCTTCTCGGCAAGCAGTTTAGTACCCGAGCCAATCGGCCCGCCGCCTCGTTCCAACAAATATCCAGTCTGCGCAATGAGATGCACATCATCGATTGAAAAATCTAATCTAGTCTAAAAGGGCGTCCCCGCGCCTCTCTCCTTCCATTCTCGCAGAATGGCTTCCAAATTGCATGGCACGTTTCTTCCTCTGAGATGCCTCAACCAGCCCCACTTTTCGAGCACCTAACCTGAGCAGCATCTTGTCACCTAGACCGACCTCCAATCTTGGGTCCATCTTGAAATGGACCGGAAGCCCGGCCACAAAATTGACCACAGTCAACGATAAAAACGGATGGCGAGTTTCTTTTCCATGCGAAGATATCACGCGGTCATCCCGGCCAAGGTTCCGCGTCGGAATACGATCAAGCTCTAGTTGTAGCTGCAAAATGATGCGGTCAAACCTCAGAGAATTATTGTATTCTGTAACACGTCTCACCTCCTCCACGACCGACTGCCACCCCCCTGTGTTATATGCTGTCCGATGTCGTCCATAGCCCCCGAGCAATTCGTCGGACCCTAATCCGTTCAATAACACTCTGGCACTACTCGTATACGGAATAGGATCTGCATCTGGCATATTCCTTACTTGACCTGCTCCCCTAGAAGCGAAGTAGAGGGCCAGAGCTAGGCTCTGATATTTAATGAACAACCGCTCTAATAACCAAGGATATGAGCTCACCATATCCATGATGGTGCGCCCGGGTGACATGAGCGCTTCGATTAGTGGCCGTGCAGGCTGAGATTCCTGTAGAAAAAATGAAGATCTGAAGCCAGGGAATACTATGCAATTGTATCGACAAACCTCGTACGGCACATTGATCTCAACCTGAAGGTAAGTATAAGTCAAATTGTCGTCCAATGTACAAGGAGAACCATTTACGAAGTTCCAAGTACGATCGGGGCAAAGCTGCCGGAGCTCTTCCAGCTCTTGTAAACCTGTGACTCGGTCGGGAACCATGAACGACGCAGTAGATGTTACCTCAGTCAGTCCTGAGTTCCTTTCCCGCGCCTTTTTTGCCTTCTTAGAAAGTCCACCAGCATTCCCTTCTGTTTGCAGCTTGACTTTTCGTGGATTTTCAAATGCGACATTGAGGAGATCAATGGATTCGCCGATTGGTATATGTCTACAGAAATCTCAATCGTCCTCAGTCTCTCGTGTAGTCAGTACGAAGACATACTGATGCGCTAAAAACGCCAAAATTGTCGAGTCTATGCCTCCGCTGAAGAGCACAGCTACTCTAGCTTGGCCCCTTTTATCCCTGAATATTGAAACAACTTCACAATCAGTCCAGATGGAGCGGTAAAATCCACTCACAATGATTTTGGTATATCCTGAACATGAAGCATTACGCTTCTATCCAGATGGTAGATTAAGTCGTCCACTGCTTGAACGAGGTATTCAGGAACTTGGTCTAATGAAGTCACCGGAGGATATTCCTCTGATGGCAAATCCCGGTTGACTTTGCCAGTTTCCGCCTAAGAATGAATGTCAGACTATCAACATGCCCCTGCAGAGGGTGAACTCACCCACATATGGTGTAGGTATATTCGAACAGACTTCCGTTGAGCGACGAGGCACAGACAAAATCTGGGAGTTGAGCCCATCCTACAGTTGTAAAGACTGAGAATCAGCAGGCCAACATCATGTCAAAAAGACAAATGTACTGATTTCTGATCATTCAAAGAACGGAAATCTACACAATAGATGTGATCCGTAGAAAGCTCTTCAAATTCATATCTTGAGTCGGCGCCCGTGGAAACTGAGGCCAGCAATAGGTAAGGAGAAGCGGGCGTATACTTGTGGATCAAAAGTGAGCGGCGGCCGAGTGGATCTCTGGCAAAGAATAATCGCTGCGGGATAGACTTCCTGGCGGATCAGGAAGGGATTGAACGAGTTTGCCGTCTGATACTTACTTGGTAAAACACGAAGGCGTAACTTCCGATATCTTTCTGTCAAAAGCCATTCTATCGAAAAGACAGTCAAAGTACTTACGGTCCTTCAATCGTTCCGAACAGGTCTCGAATCTGTTCCTTGGTCTCCAATTTGCGTAGTTCCTCGAACAAACGGACTCCGTCGTTCTCCTGGGGAGATATCTACACGAAGCGTTACCCAAGGGCATTTTGAACTGAATGCCAATGGAGCCTACGTTCATCCCATCGAAGATCTGTTGCTCTATATCAGGGTCTCTAACTTAAATTTTTAACGAATAGTCCATGCATACCTCTCCGTTCCAGCATAGCACGTCGCCGGACTCATTATGGGGCTGCACTACGGGCCTATCTCCTCGCAAACGCAACTCAGATGCAAAGAACTCGAGAGCAAGTGTTCTGCAATGCCTCCTGTTCGAGAAATTTGGAGTTCGAACGTTGTACGAGGATTCAACAGAGGCTATGAGGGTTCTAAACAGGTTTTGAGAATCAGGGCCTGTTGGGACTGGAATTAGAGCGAGTCCGTCATTGTTACAGAAGAGGCAAGACAAACCGCGAGCAGCGTTAGCATCTTGCAACTTTTTTGATAGTTTGTTGAAGTCGACATCGATATCGTGAACGTTATCAGCCTCTCGAACGGAAAAGAAAATGCCGCACATGGAAGACCGAAAGCAGAAGGTTACCTTCCTAATATGACAAATAACACATTCTTTCGCGATGCCTGGAATTTTGAGGGTGATATAAATAGTACTAACCACAGGATCCGGAGTTCAAAACAGTACATTCTTCGCGTATACTACATCATTTACGTTTGTTCTACGATGACACCAGCAGGAAAAAGATTCTAAAACAACTACATCCACATATACCACATCTACATATTATCATGGGCTGCACGGCGTGGTCTTGTCACGTCTCAATTTATGTGGTGTAGGTGGAAGCAGAGACGTTTCCTCCGCGGCCGGTCCAGTTGACATCTTTCCAAGAAGGACGCATTAGCGTCAATCAAATAGGTAGCAGATAAACGTACGAATGTCTTCGCCAGCTTTAAATTTCGAGTTTTCCTTGCCTGGAAGGACGCGGAATGTGTGGGCACCAAAGTAGTCGCGCTAAGAAAAATCATTTAGTTTCGAGTAGCTGACTGAAAATGCTGTAGTTACCTGGGCCTGGAGGAGATTAGCAGGGACAATCTCGCTGCGATAACCATCGAAGAAGGCCAAAGCCGTGCTGAAAGCCGGGGTGGGAATTCCCCAAAGGACAGCCTGAGCGATGACGCGCCTCCATCCGGGTTGAGCCTTGTGAACAGCTGGAGTGAAGAAATAAAAAGTAAGACATGAACATGTATTTGATATCCACCGAAGCGTACCCTTGTTGAAGAAGTCGTCGAAGAGCAACGACTCCAGCTTGGGGTTCTTTTGATATGCAGCGGTTATGTCACCAAGGAAAACGCTCTACGAGAATTCTCAGTTATCGTGGGCTCATCTACAACCAAGTACATACCTTAATGATGCATCCACCACGCCACATACTCGCAATTCCGGAATAGTTCAAAGTCCAGCTTAGCTGTGAAAGCAATAAACAACAGGAAGATAACACAGGGAAAAAATCCTTACCTCTTGAGCAGTTTCCCTCATAAGCATGAAGCCTTGAGTGTAGGAGATGATTTTGGAAGCATAGAGCGCTTGCTCAAGGTCATCAATAAACAGCTGCTTGTCGCCACGAAAGGGTTCTTTCTGAGGTCCAGAAATGGCCTTGCTTGCCCGCACACGTTCATCCTTAATGGCAGACAGACAACGGGCAAAAACGGCCTCTCCGATGAGGGTCACTGGGAAGTATTATTAGAAAATAGTCTAATAGTGTGGTGGCTGGGGAAAGACTTACCGGCTGTTCCGGCATCGAGAGCCGCAATGGCAGTCCACTTCCCGGTACCCTTTTGGCCTGCCTTATCGAGAATCTTGGTTACAACGGGTTCACCATCGTCGTCCTTGAACTTGAGGATGTTGGCAGTAATCTCGATCAGGAAAGAATCAAGGACACCCTTGTTCCACTTTAAGAAGATATCAGCAATCTCGTCCTCTGTGAGACCGAGACCGCGCTTGAGGATGTCGTATGCCTCAGCAATGAGTTGCATGTCACCGTACTCGATTCCTACAGGACACGTATGAATAATCCATAAATATTGCGTGAAGATAAATAAGACTTGCCGTTATGAACCATCTTCACGTAATGACCAGAGCCAGTCTCTCCAACCCAGTCGCAGCAAGGCTCACCATGAACCTGCGCAGCAGTCTTCTGGAAGATTTCTTTGATCGCGGGCCAAGCGGCCGTCGATCCACCAGGCATAAGAGAGGGCCCGTAACGAGCACCTTCCTCTCCACCAGAAACACCAGAACCGACGAAGAGGAGACCCTTCGATTCGAGTTCTTTGGTACGACGAATGGAATCGGGGTAATGGGAATTACCGCCGTCAATGATAATATCGCCCTGGTCGAGATGAGGCTCAAGCTGCTTAATGAAGTCATCGACAGCAGATCCGGCCTTCACCAAGAGGATGATCTTGCGCGGCTTCTTGAGCTTGGAAACAAGCTCCTCAATGGAATGGGCTCCTTGGACGTCGGTGCCTAAGAAGTTATTTGAGATGTCATGATTTCATCTCGCGTCAACCCCTGGATTCAAGGTACCTTTTGCTTCATTCGCAAGGAAGGCATCAACTTTGGAGGTTGTGCGATTGTAAGCCACGACGTTGAATCCCTTGTCGTTCATATTGAGGATCAAGTTTTGACCCTAGAATTTCATGGTTTATGTCTGCAGTGGGTATCGATGGGTCGCGACGTACCATTACGGCGAGGCCGATGAGGCCGATATCTCCACTGCACGAGGGAACGTGTCAGATGAGATCTCGAGCATGGAAGTACAACATACGTGGCCATGTTTGAAGGGACGAGAGACGAGGTGGCAGTTGTGGACGAAGAAAGAGGGGGGCAGAAACAAGGAAGATATGATGCGATTAGAAAGGGTGCAACGGACTTTCTATATAGTCAGCTTGGTCATCTTGAATATTCTTGATCTCGGACTTGGGATTGCAACCAAATTGCAACGCTGAACCAGCACGTTCGAGCGTCAGATGAAAACTGGGAACTGACCAAGGTAACAACTCGGCCAAGCTACACTGTCCCCGATCCTCACTCGTTGTCTAAGTCTCGCACGAATGGTGAGATGGCATTCCTAATAGTGAAGTTGACGGCCGACCGGAAATGATCACGCGCCGGAAAGCCGGCATGCATTGACCTGTGCTCGGTTCGGCGACGTGACTCGAGAACTTGACCACAAATCCTCACATACCCTGGTTCGATTCATACCCCGGCACGGTGGCATTCACTTACGCCGACGCTGGCCAGTCGGCAATGGCAGGCACTCATCCAGATATCGTGTGTGAAGGATGGGTACTGAAAAAGCGGAGAAAGAAGATGCAAGGTGTGGCTCAATGCACTTTATCATAGCCGCCACACTCATCGTCCCGAAAGGATTTGCGCGTCGTTACTTTACTCTACATGAATCAGGAATCCTGTCATACTCTTTCGAGCCCGGCCAACCCATTCGCGACCAGATTTCTTTGCACCATGCTGCCATTTCGACCGCCCCTGGTCGCAAAGACATTCATATTGACTCTAATACCGCGACGTTCCACATGAAATGCTTGAGCATGGAAGACTTCAATACGTGGATGGTTGCCATAAGGTCATTTTCTTTCACTGTGTCATTACACCACTGAACTCAGCTATATGGATTCCAGGAAGTTCATCGCACAAGGGTCCGAGGCCCGCAGGTCTGCTAGCATGAGGCTCGCGGCGAGACAAGGAACTCTCAACTTGAATAAGGCCGAGACTATTATAGAAGAGATGGGGTCGGTATGTGATCTGAGAGCTCCTACTTCCAATGTACTGAACCCGTGCAGACCATAGCTTCTCTGGAGAGTTCGATTGTGCTCGTGGCCCACGAATTTCCTACCAATTTAAAGAAGCACAGCAGCCTGAATACGAAGTCTGAGAAGGATAAATCGAAAGATTCAGGCAAAGATTCCCGCTTCGGGATATTCAAGAGATGTATGACATTATTTCTCATCCGCTGTAAGTAAACTTATGCATCACAGCACCCCACCCACATCAAACTGCATCTAGCGAATTCGGCGATGCCACCGTCTTAGAGGCTACAGACAACCTTCCACCATCTATTCAACGCGTTTTGTCAGCCCTGGAAACTCTGAAAGCTCAGCATGCCGCGCTGAAGAGTTCTATGCAAGCTTTGGCTGATCTTAACCAGCCCACACATACATTTCCTCTTCCTGTTACAGCTGAAGAAGAAGAACAGACCTTCTCATTCGCAACACCTAGCTACAGACAATCTAGGCGCACCTCGAGTCCAACCACTGTAAGCGACACTGTACACGAGTGGTTTGATGCCTTGGACGGTGCGGAGGAGTATGTGATAGACGTGCAAACTGAGGGCTCAGAAGCAATGCTTACCCGTGAGAGCCGGAGCAGCCGTAGTCAACAGGACACGTCCAGTATCGACACAGACATCCAGAAGGATGAAATAGCATCGCAGGAACCCAGTACGCCAGTGACTTCACCGTCTCTTGTGTGCGAGCCGACTTCACAAGTCACAAGGCGAACACAATTGCCAGCGCTTCCTGTCGGAGATGAAGGAAGTCTATTTGCAGTGCTCAAGAAGAATGTTGGAAAGGTGTGCTCGATCTTGCTCAGTGGAAATATTGGTTTCGCTGATTCCCTTTTTCAGGATCTTTCCACCATTGTTTTGCCCGTTAGCTTTAATGAGCCATTGACACTTCTTCAGAGAGCTGCAGAAGAAGTTGAATATTACAACGTCCTCGATGAAGCGGCACGGTGCGACAATCCCATTGATCGTTTGTGCTTCGTAGCAGCCTTTGCTGTCTCTGGTTATACACATACACGACATCGCTCAGGGAGAAAGGGATTGTCAGTTCTTGCATTATTTTTCGATTTGCTGAGTCTCTCATGCCCATTGTAGTAACCCTATGCTCGGCGAGACATTTGAAGATGAACGTATGAAGTTTATTGCGGAAAAAGTTCGCCATAATCCCTTTGAAATGGCCTATCATGCTGAAGGAGAAAACTGGGAGCTCAATGTCACGTCATCCGGGAGGACCAAATTTTGGGGTACGTAGGATTTCAACCTCCTACCGAAGTATGTCCGAATCTCAGTCAACCTAGGTAAAAGCTTGGAGATTATACCCCTTGGCAATACGTACTTGACAATTGGGACAGATCACTATGTCTGGTAAGTCATGCTTCAACAACTCCATCCGATAAAGCCCATCTGAATGGTAACACTAGGAATAAACCGTCATCATTCATGAGGAACATTATGGTTGGTACAAAGTACCTCGAACATTGTGGGAGAATGACGGTAGAGAACACCCGCGACCACACACGCTGTGTACTGGAGTTTAAGCAGAATGGCTATTGGGGTCCATTGAATGTAGTTTCGGGAACCGTTCATGGGCCCTCTGGCGACACCGTCAGCTACTTGGAGGGAAAATGGGATGATCAGATGGCGCAGATGCTTGATTCTTCCAATTTCCGAGTTCTCTGGCGAATGACGCCCTTTCCGAAGAATGCCCACGATTATTATGGCTTCACTTCATTTGGCATCACTCTAAACGAGCTGACTAGTGACCTCCTCGGAAAGTTGCCGCCTACTGATTCGCGCTATCGGCCTGATGTCAGAGCACTGGAGAATGGCGAGTTAGATGTTGCGGAAGAAGAGAAGGTCAGGATCGAGGAGTTGCAACGCGAACGAAGAAGACAGGGTAAAGATCGACAACCGCGGTGGTTCCATCAGGATGGGGAAGAATGGATATATTCCGGAGGGTACTGGGAAGCCAGAGCACGGGGTTGGAAGGGTGAAGATATCCAACCATTATGGTGAACTGTATCATCAACCTCGATACTTATTCATGCAGCAATACTAACGAATTACATGTCTTCGGCATGTTAGGCTGTTAAACTTGAGACTAGGTACCATGCCTCGTGATAACATGTTGCCATATGCTTTGTATCATGTGCTTAGCCGCCAGACCACGTAGGTCGCGAACCCTATGTGTGCCTCGTGCCGACGTGACCTTGGAAGGGCGACAGCGGCCTACCTCCACTTGTGAATTCTTCATTTGACCCTGATATATCTGCTACAAGCATTTCCTTGTCACGTTTAGGCCCTGGGGGAATCTTCATGCATCCTGGAATAATAAGCCGCTATTTCCCCGCGTGCGCTTCTTCGACGCAATGGTACATACTATGCCAAGATTAGTTCGCTTTGAGTTGGAATGCCTACTGGCTACTTAAAAGGCCTGCGCTTTCGGTCCTCGACGTCTAACCTACAGGACAATATGCTTCCTCTCCGTTTTGCGGCCCTACTTAGCTTGATATGCACCGTTGCTGCTCAGCAGCCGCTCTACGGACAGTGCGGTGGCATAGGCTGGTAAGACCTCAATACTTCGAATAATAAGGTCAGGCCATTAATGTGGTCTCGCATAGGGCTGGCGGAACAACTTGTGTCAGTGGTGCCGTCTGCACCAAACTGAATGACTGTACGCCTTGCTGCTCTATCCTGTGGTTATCGGTGCCAAGTTATAATATCGGCTCTAGACTATTTCCAGTGTCTTACTGGAACCTCGACGTCGTCCACTGCAACGACTCCCACATCGGTGCCCACGACATCGATATCGACTACAACAACTTCGGGTGCACCTTCCAGTACACCGTGTAAATCTTTTTCACATGCCCTTTCCGCCCCTTCTGAATTCAAAGTTAGCAAATCTCTCTCCAGAATGGGCTGCTGCCTATGCCAAGGTACGGTAATCGTGTCACTTCATGATGGTTTCACTGTTTGACATGTAACAGGCAAAAGTTGCTGTCGCGAAGCTGTCACTTGCAGATAAAGTGAATCTCGCTACAGGTAATGTGTCTTGCTTATATTACGACTGGCGCATACTGATACAATGGTTAGGTGTTGGATGGCAAAATGGTACCTAGGATTTGATTTTCATGCAATTGGGTAGTTTTGACTTCTCTGCGATTTGTCAGGAAATTGTGTTGGTAACATCCCAGCGATATCCTCGATCTCATTCCCTGGGTTATGCCTTCAAGGTCCGTTAGTATCTGACCTGATTAGCTGTGTCGGGACTGAGCAAGGCGATTACCGTCGCAGACGGTCCCCTTGGCATCAGATTCGTGGATAACATTTCAGCTTACACCGCGTCAGTAAAAGGGTTTTATTTTCATCTTTTTAGCGTTCAATAATCTAATTTAGTGGTATCAATGTCGCCTCTACTTTCAACCGGACCCTCATGCGGCTAAACGGTGCTGCTATGGGTGCAGAGTTCCGCGGAAAAGGTATTCATGTTGCGCTAGGGCCGTTGATGTCAGTTCTGTTAATTTCAATTGACCTATCGAATTGAAATATGATTTGCAGGAATGTACAACGTGTTCCCGCTGGCGGAAGGAACTGGGAAGGGTGTGCTACTTCAGAAATTGCACGTGCCTCTGAATTCATTCTTATTATCAGATTCGGCGGCGACCCGTACCTCTCTGGAGAAGCGTCATTTGAGGTCATCACAGGAATACAATCACAAAGTGTTCAAGGTCAGATGCATCCCTTTTTTCTTACCACCATTTCTGATTCCCCGTGCGTATTCATTCCCACAGCGACCGCGAAACACTACATTAACAATGAGCAAGAACATTTCCGGGAACACAGCTCTTCCAATGTAGACGATCGGTATGTACTACACCGTCATTCGCGTCTTCGACTGGTTGCAGCTCACATCCTTCAGGGCGGTATGAAAGCTCCTGATTTTTTTTTTCGGTGACCCTGAATTCTTTTAACTTAGCAACACGAAATCTATGCCGCTCCAGTACGTTCACTGGTCCATTGTACTCTCACCTTCACCGTGCCAACACATTTGCTTCCCTCAGTTTTTACGCAGCGTTCAAGCAAACGTGGCATCTGTCATGTGCAGCTACAGTTCAGTTGCTTTCTGCGGCCTTGGGTTTGTATTATACTAAAATTGCTCGCCGGACGTCTAGATCAAAGTTCGTCACGAATGCATTGGCTTTGAGCCTAACTTATGAGGACCTCAGTCAACGGCAGTTTTGCATGCGAGAACGACAAAGTTCTGAACGGGATTCTAAAGGGAGAATTTGGTTTCCCTGGATGTGAGTGTCGTCCGTTGTGTAACTTTACCAGCTCTCACGTTTTATCGCTCTGCTTCAGATGTTATGTCAGGTATGCTTTGGCCTGTGTACCAACCCAATGAATTTCAAATCAGGAACGTTTCTAGACTGGCAGGCAACCGTGAGTCTTTGCATAGTACTTGATTCATCAGCTTCGTCCAGCTTTGAACTTTTTGTCAGCACTCAACGACCTCTGTCAATAAGGGCCTCGATGTTTGTCATTCACAGTCACATCATACATTTACTGATAGTTATCTGAACAGATGACCATGCCAGGTAACTGCCATCCATGCTCAACCTTCTTTGTCTATTCTGAAGAGTTCGATAGGCGACATCACATTTGGTTCTGGTATGCACCTGCTTTTCTCAACGACCTGAAGGGGCTGATTTTTCGTCAACAAGGGACGACCTATTTCGGCCAAGCACTCGTTAATGCCGTTCAGTCCGGCACCGTTCCTCAGGCTCGTGTCGATGTATGTCCATCTGTTGTGGTTTCTTTCTTCCTCTGACTCCTTGTGTTGTTTCTTAGGATATGGCCCTTCGCATACTAGGGGCTTGGTGCGCAACACTTCTTATTGTCGTATCACATTATTGAGTGTTATAAAAGGTATCTCCTCAAGCAGGACTCTGGGTTCCCACCTGTTAATTTCAACGCGTGGAATCTCAACGCCCCTATCAACACACATGTGAATGTTCAAGGCAACCACAAGGAGTACGGTTCGAAGCGAAGCTCCAGATAGATCCTGACACACGTAACTCTTAGCCTTATCCGCCAAATCGGAGCCGCATCCACTGTTCTATTAAAGAACGTGAATAATGTTCTGCCTCTGACGACACCCAAGAGTATAGGAATAATAGGTAGTGGAGCTGGGCCGAGCTCCAGGGGGCCTAACGGGTACGTTGGGAGACTGAAACTTCAATTCCTCAACTTATTTCGTGACAGGTACACTGATCGTGGTGGGAATGACGGTGTTCTCGCAATGGGTAGGTATCCATTGCGAATAGCCATTTTCGACTAATTTGAATGCACCTACTTATAGGATGGGGCAGTGGGACCGCAGACTTTCCATATTTGATCACGGTCAGTCGCGGTGAATTAGTTGAGCATTGCCTCGACTCAGCTGCATCCTTTCTTGCAGCCAATTGATGCTATCACCGCGAAAGCCAAGGCGACCGGCACAACAGTCTCATCCTCCTTGAGCGACACTGACTTGAATGCAGCGGCAAATATTGCATCTGGGAAGGATGTTGCCATAGTTTTTATTACAGGTTTGTGCTCCGAGAAAGATGTCTTCCCACTGTCACTACTGATATATGCGCAGCTGATTCTGGAGAAGGTTACATCACAGTAGAAGGTTTGTGAATACCTAATTTGTAAACACAAGGCTGAGATGAGCTTTGTGCAGGTCATGCAGGTGACCGTAACAACCTTGAAGCTTGGCACGGAGGAGTGCGTTCAATATGTGTTCCCCCCCATATGTTGAACTGAGCTTGCGGTAGGATGCTCTTGTGGCTAAAGTGGCTAGTACCAATGCACGCACAATCGTTGTGGTCAACACCGTTGGCCCTATTACTATGGAAAAGTGGATCAATCATGTCAATGGTATGATAATTAAATAGGGTGTTTCGAAGTCTTGTACTAATATTTTTGGATAGTCACCGCCGTGGTAAGATCTGCTCTCAAATACGGTTGTCTTTGTGGCTCACATGCTTGAAGGCTTGGAGTGGACTTCCTGGTCAGGAAGCTGGTGAGTCTGCCGGTGACACCATTTTTGTCGTCTAGTAAATCGTTCTTGGCAGGCAACTCCGTCACTGATATACTTTATGGGGTCTATAACCCAAGGTAAAGCTTTGTGTCTTTTAAGATATCTTCCTCAGGTCCTATGGCTCTTACAGCGGTCGCCTTCCTTATACGATTGGGAAGAGCGTGAGTGACTACTCGGCACAAGTCATTTACAATTCGAATGGCGGCATCTTGCAACTGCCCTATAATGACGGTATATTTGTCGATTATCGTCATTTCGACAAGAACACCATTACACCGCGATTCGAATTCGGTTTTGGTCTTTCATATACTACATTCCAGTACTCGGCCTTAGCCATATCTGGATCCACGGTCGGAGGGAGTGCCCCTACGGCGTCGGCGCTTGATCCTTGGTTAGGACTGTATATACTAAATGTCACGCTGACCTTACTAATCTCTTTGAAAATCGCACTTACAGGCTACACACGAAAGTCATTACAGTCACATTTACCATCAAGAATTCTGGCACGATTGCTGGTCACGAGGTTCGTCTGTGAGTTCCGAGAACATTAAGAGTAGTGATCTGAAAAGTAGCATCTCCAGGTTCCACAACTGTACACTACGCCCCCCATCTCAGCACAAGCTGCGCCCAAAAACTTGAAAGGCTTTGACAGTGTTTATCTCACCCCGGGACAAAGCAAGACGGTGACGATACAACTATCACGTTACGACCTCTCCATTTGGAATGTCGTCACTCAGAGGTGGCAAGTGCCAACAGGCTCAACTGGTCTTTCCATTGGTGCGAGCAGTAGAGATATTCGCCTGACAGGTTCTCTATCGGTATAAGATTGTGTCCGCAACCGTATTCGCTCAGCAGCATTGTATTCTGTAACAGATTATTTCAAACAGTTTGAGATCGATTTGACCGTTGCTTAACCGTAGGTTTTTCAGTTAAAAGGTGGTGTCAAACCGTATCAGAGTTCGCGTCTGGCACGGGTGACGGCTTCGAGCCAGGGTCGTAGGCGACCTAATTCTCGTGATGGCATTGGACAAACACGGCTGTGGCAGTGCTGGCGGCTTGCTTGTGTTTCGTTCGGAAGCTATAAATCTGTATTTCCGAATCACGACCGACATTGAAAGTTTTTCGTTTCTGAGTGGGCTGCCAGCACGTCGGTGCAGGATTTGAGCTTAAGCTGGTACCGTACGGACCATGATTCGCGGCTCATGCATCCGGCCACGGAGATTCTTTGCCTTGTTCCACCGTGCTCTTGCGACCCATGCTCCATTGGCAGAGAAATCTTGCTCGTCTATTACGCCTCCTTACGCGACGCTGATCCAAAACCTTGAACAAGTCCGGAAAATCTTGAGCCGTCCATTAACGCTGTCAGAAAAGATCTTATACAGTCATCTTGTTGACCCCGAGAAGTCCCTGGCTGGCGGAGGCAAAATTAGAGGCGAAGCTGACCTGCAGCTCCGGCCCGAGAGGGTTGCAATGCAAGATGCTTCTGCTCAGTGAGTCGTTATACAATATTTTAACTGATCCATGTTTGATCGTTTGTACTTAGAATGGCGCTGTATGATCTTCCTACGAGTCATGAGATGTTGACATCTGCTCACAATAAATCCGTTACATTACAGGTTGCAATTTATGAGTGCTGGCCTCCCTCAATGCGCTGTCCCAACAAGCATCCATTGCGACCATCTCATACAGGCAGCAGAAGGTGCAGCCATTGATCTCGAGGTAAATACTAGCACGCGTCTCTCGCATTCAGTGACCCTCAGATATTTTTCTCTTAAGCGTTCTATCGCTTCGAATCAAGAAGTATTTGATTTCCTCCAGAGTGCTGCTGAAAAGTATGGTATCGAGTTTTGGCGACCTGGGTCTGGAATCATCCATCAAATAGTGCTGGAGAACTATGCTGCTCCAGGAATGTTAATGTCAGTGTAATTCAGCCTTCATTGAAAAAGCTATCTGATCGAAGTCCGTGTTTCATGCTAGGTTAGGAACAGGTAGAAAATTCGTCCACTCATAAAATTAGTCTCTTATGTTACATCTGCCTAGACTCTCACACACCAAATGCTGGTGGTCTCGGGTTGCTTGCTATTGGGGTTGGAGGGGCAGATGCCGTGGATGCGATGACAGGAACACCTTGGGAGCTTAAGGCACCGCAAGTTGTAGGTGAGCAGCTCGTCTATCTTCAATGACTCCGATTCAACACTGACTTAATCTAGGTGTACATTTGACGGGAGCATTGAATGGATGGGCAACACCCAAAGATCTGATACTCCATCTGGCTGGGAAGCTGACTGTCCGGGTAAGCAGACTATCGATTTTTCATTCGCAAGCCTTACTATTGGAAAGGGTGGCACTGGCCGTATTTTGGAATACTTTGGGACTGGCGTTTCTAGTCAGTCTTGCACAGGTTCATAGTTCTTATCCTTTTATGTCAATTTCATTCTGACATTTATCATATCAGGATTGGCGACAATCGCAAATATGGGTGCAGAAGTCGGTGCTACAACGTCTACCTTTCCTTATACTGCTGGAATGAGAGCCTATCTGAATGCCACCGGACGTGCACCAGTAGCTCGTGCTGCAGACAAAGCGGCTTTAACGGGCTTCTTGAGCGCTGATGAGGGGGTTGAGTATGATGAAGTTATCGAGATTGTGAGAACATAATCTGCATTGTTATAGTTTCTGTCTGACACTTGGACTCAGAACTTGTCGAATTTGGAACCCACAATAAACGGCCCTTTCACCCCGGATTTAGCAACGCCGCTGTCGAAATTTGGCTCTTTCGTAAAGGAACAAGGGTGGAAAGACGAGTTTTCTGCTGGTCTCATTGGATCATGTACCAATAGCTCATATGAAGACATGGTTGAGTTTGTCTGCACTTTATACTCACCTGCATCTGCTGACATAAATTGCCCGTCAGACTCGTGTTGCAGACCTGGCTCGGCAGGCTAAAGCAGCTGGAATAACTGCCCAGGTAACATTCCTTCGCATTACATCTCCTCCTTGAGCTCAATCCAAAGGCAGGTTCCCTTCCTCTGCACACCAGGTTCTGAACAGATTCGTGCTACGATGGAACGTGATGATGTTACATCTGCTCTCGAAGACGTCGGCGCTGTTGTGCTAGCAAATGCTTGTGGTCCTTGTATTGGTCAGGTTGGTTGTTTAATTTATCTTTGTTCCGTTGCTCCAATTAATCATGTTTATAAAGTGGAAGCGCGAAGACAAGAAAGATGAAGAGAATGGTATTCGTCTAATCAACTGTTTATTTGACCTACCCGTTGACGATCATGGCAGCTATTCTCACAAGCTTCAATCGAAATTTCAAGTCTCGGAATGACGGCAATAAGCTTACAATGAACTTTTTAGCCTCCCCGACCATTGTAACAGCTATGGCCTTCTCTGGAAAATTGTCATTCAACCCGACGACAGACTCACTAACACTTCCTTCTGGCAAGAGTTTCAAATTCATTGCACCTACTGGCCAAGATCTTCCTTCAGCAGGATTTACTGCAGGAGAAACCTCGTACTATCCTCAGCCCACCCCGCGACCAAAAGCAGAGGTACAAGTTGTCGTCAAGCCTGATTCACAGCGATTGGAGCTCTTGCAACCCTTCCCCAGTCACTTTGGAGAATCCAATCCAAGAGGTCTGGAACTCCCTCCACTGACGGTATTGATGCGTGTCCGAGGTAAATGCACGACGGATCATATATCGGCTGCGGTATGCTGGCAGTCTCCTTATGCGATATGTTGCTTTAACTGAGGTCGCCCCCAGGGTCCATGGCTGAAGTACAAAGGCCACCTGACCAATATCTCAGAAAATCTCTGTGTGTCGATTTAAGACCTGAATACCTTCGCAGTCACTAATTATCAATATTTCTTTAGTGATAACTGTGAGTACGCCTATCGTGCCGTCGGTTTTCCTGCCTGTATTCAATTCTGTTAGGCCGTGAATGATGAAGGAGGCGATGTCAATGTTGCTTTCGATCATGATCAAAAGATTACAGGCACTATACCTGAAGTAGCCAAAGCGTTCAAGGCGCGGCAGCAACCATGGGCCTTAGTTGTAGATGATAATTACGGCGAAGGCAGTGCACGAGAACATGCAGCATTACAACCTCGTTTCTATGGTAAGTATTGTTTCTCTTGCGTTCATAGACTAACGACTAACCTGCTGTCAGGCTGTGCCCTTATTATTGCTCGATCATTTGCCCGTATTCATGAGACCAATCTGAAGGTTCGTCGTTGCGCTCATCATGTGCAGGACTTGACCTCATGTGCTGCGCCTTTCAGAAACAGGGTGTCCTGCCGCTTTGGTTTGAAGATAAAGCAGATTACGAGCGCATCGGGTCCGGCGATGTCATTGAAACCATCGGGCTTGCAGAGACACTCAAGGGTGTTCACGATACAAAGATCAAAATCAAGGTTACAAAGTTGAACGGAGACGTATTTGAGATCCCCACGAGACACACCCTCTCAAGTGACCAACTAAAATGGCTCGAGGCTGGTTCTGCATTGAACTACATTCGTTCACAGATGGAATAGATTTGATATTTTGTTAATTTATTGCTAGTGGTAATGGCCAAGATTTAATGCAATTCAGGATTTGCCAGTCTGCACCAAGTGTCCGCCTTTTGAGCTCTAAGCAAGTGCAGGGTGTCTTTTGCAATCTTGATGGCCGCAGGGGGCATGCCCGCCAATTGAGCGACCTTTAGACCGTGGCTGTCTCGATTGACCCCAGGGCGAACACGATATTGATATGCAAAGTGGTCGTCCTTGAAGGATCGGTGAGGTGACGACATCGTCGATAGCAGTGAAAGATGCTTACATCGGTTTCATCGACGTCGGTGCAGAAGAAATCAACATTCCCGAAGACGCCCATGTCGGACCGCTGATCGGGATATCCAAGCATGTCCGACAGCTCATGGAAATGTGTGGCAAAAAGTGACCGACACTGGTTGGTGGTGACCAGATGGTGGAGAGTGGCGTAGGCAATTGCCAGGCCATCTTTGACGGTAGTTCCTCGGCCTACCTCATCCATGATGACCTGTACAAGAAAAAATTATGACATTGGAGATTAAAGAAGGATGTTTACATACCAGGCTCTGAGGAGTCGCTCGCTGAAGGATTTCGGAAGTCTCAAGCATTTCAACCATGAAAGTGCTTCGGTCATGAAACAGATCATCCTTGGCACCCACCCTTGAAAATAGCTTGTCAACAACGCCAATGACGGCGGAGTCAGCGGGAACAAACGACCCAATCTGAGCCAGAATAGCAATCAACGCAGTCTGACGGAGGAACGTCGACTTTCCCGCCATGTTTGGGCCAGTAATAACATGTAATCTTGAAGCTGGTGATAGTTCGACAGAGTTGGGTGTGAACACCCGACCAGCGGCAAGTAATCCAAGCTCAACAGTTGGGTGTCTGCCGTTCGTTACACTATAGACTGGACTTCGGTGGAATATCAAAACATGAACATTGCATGGATTATTTCACGTACTCGTTTGTCAAGACTGGTCTCACAAAGTTCATCTCAGTCGCCAGGTCAGCGAGTGCCAGCGCGACGTCCAACTCGTCCAAAATCTGAGCATTAAGTCGCAGTGATGGCGAGTGTCCATTGATCTGAAATGAAATATGGTTAACCACATCCCTGGCATGTTACTTACTTCATACCTCTTTCCGGAGGATCTCAAAGGCATCTTTCTCGGCTGCAATGAGAGCTATTGTAGTATCCGCGATTTGACCGCCAAGCAGAGACCATTCCTTGAGACAAAATTTAGGGAAAAGGAGTGACTGCATGGGCGGGGAAACACGAACTTTAAAGAAATAGCACCGAGTAGAACCACTTTCGGCGATGCTGACAAAATCTGGCGTCGCATTCAGCTTGGCTTGGTCTCGCTTAGCTCTGGCAAGATGGACATGCATTCCTTGTGCAGGGGATGCACGAAGTGTGAGGGAGGGAGCATCTAGAGAGACGTTCATGTTAAAGAAATGTACAAGGAGCTGGTGGACGCACCATACTTCAGCTGTAGACCCTGTTCCAGTTGTTCTCGTTGTTGGTGAAAGGTCCTGAGAGAGTTATGAAGCCTCGCCAACGTCGAAGAAAACCTATTTGTAAAACTAGCAGTTAGCGAAACCAACAGGAATTCAAGGACGACATCTACATACCCTGGCTTAATTGTCCATTTTCCTGGCCCGAAGCGCCAATTAACAAGGGAGTCTACATCGTTGGGAGACTCCTCGTTTATATCGTCGGTGTTTCCTTCCAAGGGTTCAGGCACTGCGGGATCGGGGCCGGTGTCCTCGAGTGCCATGCCAATTCGTTTCGAAAGATCATGTAGTCGGACCATACGCGACATCAGTGCATCAATACTTGTCCATTCGTCTGAGTTGAAATGCTCCCGTTCGACAGATTCAAGCTGTTTTTCTTCAGCGACTCGATTCATTACGGTAGACCAGATGTGTGTTGTTCTCTTCACAGCAAGTAGATCATTCGTATCACCGCGACCGAGAAGGAATTTCTGGACGATCCGTCCAGTATCTTCCGCGTCAGCAAGTGCCCTTGCAATGTCAACCCGGAAATGAGGTCGAGTGTAGAAGAATGCTACCAAGGCTTGACGTGCGTTAATCTCGACCATGGAGGTGCTTGGCGAGCCTGTGGTCGAGATTAGTCTGAAAATAAAAGGCGTTCGGGTTATTCTTACATAGCCATCTGGAGAGAAGGCGACTCCCTCCGGTGGTGACTGTCCGTTTGATAGCACTCAAGAGGCTACCCTTCATCCCTCCCTCCCGAAACCCTTCGCGAATCTCAAGCGCCCTGATGGTATGAGAGTCGATCTGCATACGGCCCTCTGTTCCTTCTCGGTTCGGGGAGGCGAGTATGGGCATATGCTCTAGGAGATTAGCATGGAGATAGGTGGTGAGGAGGGTGACGGCAGAGGTTTCCTGAGGGCCAAGGTCCACTCCAAAATAGATCGGTTCCTGTGTAAGCTGACCCGTAGTCTCAGTAAGGTGCGATGCTGGAAATGCTGGCAGTTCGATAAGAGTTTCCGCATCCTCTGCTGTCTTTTCCGAGGGATGAACAAAAGATACGAAGTTATCGTCCTCTGCAAGAGCCTGAAAAACGGGGTGCGACTTCATGGACTCCAGCTTCCCATCCAAAACAACTTCTTGCGGGGCAATTCTTGTAAGCTCATCGCGGAGACTATCGTATGTTGTGGTTTTAGAGAAGAACTCCCCTGTCGAAACATCAATCCAAGCCAGCCCCACTGAGCTGGGTCCTGTTGCTGAACCTGCGGTCTCTGGAACGCTGATCGCGAGAAGGTAGTTGTTCTCATATGGATTCAGAAATGGCTCATCGATGAGTGTCCCGGGAGTAATTACACGGACAACTCGTCTTTCAAATGTCTTGACACCTTGATCAGAGTAACGAGGAAATTCTTCGCACATGGCTACGAATCGCCGATTTTGCTGGACCAGCACTTTGAGATGCTTATCAATATGCAGGAGCGGAAAGCCGCACATGGGAATGCGACCACCGTCCCACTTCCTTGTGGTAAGTTTGATATTGAGAAGACGTGCAATCTCACAAGCCTGATCAAAATAGGACTTTGACGTCGTGAGTCGATAGTATCTAGAATAGAGAATAGACACTTCGCCGTACCTCATAGAATTGCCCGACTCTAGTCAAAAGGAGGCAATGTGGAAATTTTTTGAGGTTCTGAAGGATCTCTTTCGCGAGCAAACCTTGAGGCTGACCACTTACATCTACATGGGTATAAGCTTATCGTTTGTAAATCGGAGAACCTTCTTCACCTTTGGATTTCGACTTAGTCTTCGCAGCTGGTGCGCGTCTGGTCTTCTTCACCTGCACTTCAGGCGGGCCTGCCTTATGAATGTCAGAAAAGCTAGGCGCAAGTCGAATTAGGTCAGTAACTACCTCAGGTATTGCCGTATTTATGGGCATTGCCGTCTGAGGAGACGTGGGCCCAGGGTCCATAAGATCCTGTGCAACTTTCATCTTTGGTTTCCTTCCACGTTTAGGCTTAGACTTAGCCATAGGTTCACTAACTTGAATACGTTGTTGTTAACCCACGGCGATGACTGAAGATGATGCGAAGTCTCACGAGAATCATTGGATATCTGCTCAGGGATAGGTTTCGCTTCTTCAGACTGGAGGCCAGCATTGCCAACGCCAGAGGTATCCTGATTGGCAGAAACACTTTTTATGACTCTTCGTTTCTTTCGAGCAGGTTCAATGTCGATGTCTGCAAGCACGTCGTTAAGTTATGAACTCGTACGCAACATCACATTTCAAACGCGTACGCCCAGGAGACAGGTCACGGTCTGGTCCACCTCCACCCCACCATTCAGCTAGAGGTTCTACAATCGTTCCATCTGGTCTACGAAGACCAGTTGGTAGGTCTGAAAAGACCTTTTTCGTTCTCGTTGGCTTTTTCGAAGAAGTGGAAAGCCCAACACGAAAAATGCGATTTATCTGTGAAGGGGTTACGAGGTGGCGAATAGGTCGACAGAGGACCACCATCCAGCGAGCAAGTGGTGTGAGAAGTCTGCCGCCGAGTGGACGCGTTCAGGACGTGTTGGGTCACGCCACTGTCGGAGTTTCAAGGGAATACGAACCCAAAGGTGAATATTTGGCCCCGTCCTTCACTTCTCCAACCCCGAACGACCCTCTCCCCAAATTATTCTGCAGAAATGTCGTTTGCCGGAAGACGCAGAGGAAACAAGGTCAAGAAGGGTGTCCAGTTCACCGTCATGGTCGTCGGTGCGTTGTTCCCGTTGTCCAGTCACCATGGATGATGTTGACAACAGGTCCCTTTTTTCGTCGCGTTTTTCTTCCGTCTGCTGTTCAGGTGCTTCTGGATCTGGACGCACCACCTTTGTCAACACCCTCTGCGAATCTGAGGTACTGGCCCACAAGATCTCTGACAATCCTGAGTTGGCACACGTCGAGGAGGGCATCAGGATCAAACCGGTCAATGTTGGTATGGAATTTTCATCCTAAGCCTGACGCATTCAGCCTCTTAAATTTCGCCACAGAGTTGGAAGAGGATGGTGTCCGAATTGCCTTGACTATCGTTGATACCCCTGGCTTTGGTGACAACATTGACAACGAATTCGCGTAAGCTATCTTGTACGCCCACCCTCAAAACCGTAGTAACCGTGTCGTTTGCAGCTTTCAAGAAATTGTTGGATACCTCGAGCGTCAATATGATGATATTTTGGCTGAAGAGTCTCGCATCAAACGTAACCCCCGTTTCAGGGACAACCGAGTTCACGCTCTCCTCTACTTCATCCCCCCTACCGGTCATGCGTATGTATCCAGTCATACTTCCTTTACCAATTCATACTAACATCCGCACGTATAGCTTGAGGGAAATGGACATCGAACTCATGCGCCGCCTATCTCCCCGTGTCAATGTCATCCCTGTCATTGGAAAGGCCGATTCTTTGACCCCAAGCGAACTCAGAGGTTTCAAGAAGCGTGTACGTATCATCAGGAAGACAGTTCGTGATTTGTCACTGATCCGAGAACCATAGATAATGGAGGACATCGAATACTACGACATCCCTGTTTACAATTTCCCCTACGACGTTGAAGAAGACGATGAGGAGACGATTCAAGATAACAGTGAACTTCGTGTATGTGTTAACCTTCGTGTGGTCGCATCGTGTTGACCTTGTGGAATTAGGCGCTCTTACCGTTCGCGATCATTGGTTCCGAGGAAGAGATCGAGATCGATGGACAACCTGTTCGCGCCAGAATATACCCTTGGGGTATCGCAGAGGTTGATAACCCAAAGCATTCGGACTTTAGCAGACTCAGGAGCGCTCTCCTCAAGTATGCTCATCTCCTTCGATACCGCGATCAATGCATTGCTTACTGTCTTCTAGCTCACACCTTGGTGATCTGAAGTCGCTCACCCATGACGTTCTGTACGAAACGTACCGCACAGAGAAGTTGTCCAGGACCGTTCACTCCGACACTCAGTACGTTCAGATACGTGTTTTATGTCATCTCGTAGATTAATGACCGCTCTTGCAGGGACTCGTCCATCCTTCCCGAGGAGCTTGCCAATCAGAGCGTTCGCCTCAAGGAGGAGCAACTCCGCCGGGAGGAAGAAAAAGTGTGTACCTGTCCTGACATGTTGCCGGCAGACATTGATGTGATTGACTTGACATTAGCTTCGCGAGATCGAGCTCAAGGTGCAGCGCGAGATCAATGAAAAGCGACAGGAATTGTTGGCCAAGGAGGAGTCCCTCAGGTAAGAATGCTTCTACCGCGATGAGATGATTGAGATGACATTATTTGCAGGAATTTGGAGAGCCGTCTGGCGGCGCAGGGATCGCAATCAGAGTTCCAAAACTGATTGAAAGACTCCACGTGGAGACGATGAAAAGATTATACCCCTTTTTGACAATGGTTTGTTTCGCTCTTTTGTTCGCACACTACTTAGCTTGATATACTGGATAATGAGTTTCTGTTATTTTTGTGTCCTGTCGTTTCTGAAATAGCGGACGTGCTTCGAATACCTTTGATAATGCATACATATGTTGTTGGTGACTGAGAATGCATATGGATGTTCAGAAGTTGAATATGTATGGGAAAGCGATCATCAGAACTTGGTTGATCATTCCATTTGTTGATCCACGACAGCAACGAGTACAGCAACGACGACGGCGACGAGCTTGCCGCAGCCTGCATAGCTCACGATTGCTGGGAGACAGGCTAGGTGATAAGCGTGGACTGCTGCTGCTATTTTACGCCTTGGATATGGAAATTGAATGGGAGACAAGGCCAGCAATGCCCCATCATTCGTCGCGCGACTGGCCAGACAGCCTCGCCACCGCCGCTGCCTCATCGTCGTCCAACCCTCCGCTGTTGTTCACAACGTCCTCCACCTTCGCCCAGCGCCGTCGCTCGTCTGCTGCTGCCCTTGTCAGACCCGCAGGTCCCCCGCCAAATCTTCCCATTCCCAGTGTCCCTGCCGTATCGCTGCCCGCGCTTCAACCACAGTTCGACTCTGCTGCTAACCCCTCAGACGACCCTTCGCTTCACGTCAATGGACGAAGCGTATCCTCCACCCCATTCATCAGGCCGACTCCTTCACCAAATTTGGCGGCCGTCGTGTCTTTCCCTCACGCTTCTTCGTCGCAAAGCACGGATTCGTCAGTTGAAGACCTCTCTGACCCACCACCGCCATCCTTTCTTCATTCGTCGTCCTCTCGCATGGTCGATAATCAGCAAGACCCCCCTCCTGACAATTCCCTCCTTTCACCGCCTGAAGCTCGTCCAGAACCTAGAGTGCCATCCTCGCGGCGTGCCCTGACAAGAGCGCTGGAGTTAGCTCGCGAAGCGGTCCAGCTCGATTCCATGAACGACAACCCCGAGGCTGCAGTCCAAGCCTATGGTCGAAGTGTTGCCCTGTTGAGTGAGGTAATGGAGCGAGTACGTCGCGGTGAGGACAGTTCAGAATCTCATCATCGACGGAGGCGAAGGCGAAGTGTGGCTGCTCAAGAGGAAGAAATCCGACGACTGCAGAACATCGTGCGTTTGGCCCTTGTTCAGTTTTCATTTCGTTACTGAGGTTTTTCACCAGCACGATACATATGCCGACCGCATGAACATTCTCAGCATCATCTACAGTATACCCGCAGTCCCCTATTCTTCGTCTACTGTCTACTCAGCGCTTACAGACTCAACTACCTCTACCTCACCCACAACTTCTGCTTCACCATCATCTGACTCATCTCCTCAAATACCCCAGAGCACCAATATTCCCAGAGACATTCCAGATTATTTCCCTCCCAACGGACAACCTGAGCATGACCAAGATTTCAACAGCACGGAAGCCATGGCCTCTGCCATGTTTACATTGCATGAGGACACCACAGGACAGGCAATTTCCGGGCTTCCTTCTTCTTCACAACATCCGTATGCTGTCCAATACGATCCACCCCAACCTGAGGCTCCTCCTCCTCCTGCGGTCAGCCGCACAACCACCCTCACGCGGCGCTCTCGCGCATTTTCCAATCTCCCGCCACCTCCGCCGCCACCTATAAATTCATTACCCCCCGCACCGAACCCTATTTTGTTGGAGCCCGCGGCAGATACTGTGCCTACGCAGCAGATACATCTAGACGTCAGGACACGACAACGAGAACGAGGTGAATCCATCGGCCATCGGAGAACGGGTTCAGGAGGGCTGGAGTCCTTGAAGGAGGAGCTCGATGACACCGCATATGAAGGTGCCAGGCGGAGCATCGACGAAGGGTCCAGATTTGACCCAACTCACCTTGTTCCTGATACCCCTCGAACTGCAAAGCGCGATTCCCCACCTCTGCCGCCGCCGCCGCCCCCTCCCAAGGCATCACCAGGGACTCCCCGCACAACTGGCCCGCCGAAGCCTCCCCTTTCTCCTCGGCTAGCGAGTATTATAGCCCCAAGGCCTCGGGGATCTTCTCAGCTGAGTACCCGGTCAGAAACAGCCAGTCATCTGCCTATCATCAACCAAAGTACAAACCAGGGAACGATATATCAGCGCAGGACGACCAAGTCCTCGGCACCCCCGACGCCGCGTTCGTCGTCTCCGGTAGACTCGACCGCCTCTGTGAGCTCTGCCGTTGGGCCGAAATCTACAGCATCATCGCTTCCTGGCGTCACACCGATAAGCATGGCGGCAGGAAGAAGTCGCTCTTCGTCGCAACCGGGTCGGCGACCATCTCTTATTGGAGGTCGTGTTTCTCCCCTTGATCAGCGACCTCCATTGCCTGGATCTGCTGGCGTCAATGGAACTGGCATGCGCAAGACCTCGGTTCCCTCGAGACTAAATCCCAACCCCCAACAGATGCAGCTTTCTCTGCTAACGGATGTGCCTCCCACTTTCTCACTCGCCCCTCCACCTGCAACATCAAATCTACCCACAACACCGATATCTTCACTACCACCGTCGCCACCTACCGAACCGCTTCTGCAGCCATACCATCTTATGAACCTCTTGAGGAACACGATGACGTCGACAACTGGGGGTTACGTTACGCGGCGCTTGCACGTGCCACACGAAGTCTGGTCTCAAGGTGGCGCAAAATTGTCGAATGTGCTGGAGAAGGTTCGCGTGGTTGCAATCCTATGCTCTGCGTTGGAGGATCTCCAGGTAAGCAGTTCGGAGCACTTTGGCGCTGGGAACGTGTGCAGTGGGCTCGCTTTGGGGATTGGTAGCGTTGGGAGAAAGGAGGCCGACGCATGGCTGGCCAGATTGGAAGATTTTTCGTCAATATGCGATGGGGTCGTGACAAACTTTGGGAAGAAACTCGGTGTTGGAGAGGGTTTCGTGCTGAAGAAAACGACATGGGGGGGCAAGCTAACTCGAAGCTTTGATAAATTCACAAACGGGAAGAAGTGAGGTCTTGAATTTTTGGCTTTTGTCTCATGGTCAACTGACATACTTACATCAGCCTCGACTCACCAGCCGCCTATGTTCGCGGACTTGAGAAGCTCTTTCTCCATGCGCAATTACTTGACGAGCACACAAAGGCCGTATTGGCTCAGCCTGTCGCCCCTGCATATGCCGCCTTTCCGGCGGACATCCGCACTTCTACTGAGCAAAAGCTGAAGCGTGTCTCTGAGTTCTTCTCAAGCGTCGTGCTAACATTCGTCATCCGCGACCTATCACAACTCCTCGACAAGTATGCCAAGAAATGCGAGAAGTGGTTGGCCGAATGAACCATCCTTCTTGCCCATGGTTCATCGTGCTGGATGAAACCTTTGCATCATGACATGCAGTAAATTCCACTCGCGAGTAGTGGAAGATTATTCTTGTATTTTATGATTGATTTTATACATACCTCAGGATTAGAGTGTTCATGGGCGCATAGACCATCTTCGTTTCTGTCTGTCTGCCCGCCATTTTTTGCCCCGTGTTTCGTTCAGTTGTGCCTTCCTTCACATGTCTACTATATTTTAGTATTGTCCATCACTCACATTACATATTTTCTCTTGTATTTTGGGCTCGGTTTGTGCGTGCTCCTTTGACTATGAATGTAGGAATAATAAGATTGCTCTTCAACTCATACTGAAGCACAGTTTGTGAAGACAATGCACATAAAAGAAGTCTATACAGTGAACGAAGTAGGTACAATAAGAATAATATATAGATGAATGAGCAGCGCCAATAGATAATGATAAGGAAAAGGGTAAGTCAGACAAATGCATTCTTAGTGCTGATCAGGCTCAGGAGTAGGTTCTTTATGTCGAAGTGAATTGATGACTCGGAGCCTTCGAACTGTAGTGGTAACATGTCAGGGCTGACCCAGGGGTTTCAGGTGAAGCGACATACTATAATCGTGGCGGACATCCTCATCCCCAAGTTCGTCATCGGAATCAAATACAGGATCTGTGTTTGTTACGACATGCCAGGCCTCTGAAAAAACTGGTCAAATTCACGCCATAGCACGAAGTGAAACTAATTTTTACGCTGCAACATAGTCCTATGTGGTATGTCTGAAATTTGCCGCTGACGTTGGGACACGTACTGGGACTTTAAATAGGGTGGCGGACTTTTCACGTATGGCGAATAGTGATGGCGATGGTGACTTCTGTGCACACTTGAGAGTTCAGGTGTAGACATCCGCCGATGAATGGGTTGATGTTCACGCTGAGATCTAGGCTGGTATTGGTACTGATGTTGCGGATATCGGTTGTGTTGTGCATGTCCAGCAGCTACAATTCGAAAAAGTCAGATCTCGCAGGCGTGATAAATATAGGGACGCTTTACATATCGACACCGGACTATCGTAGCCATCATCACTTTCTGGCGCAGGGACAGGAGTCTCTGTCTCTCGTTCTCTGGCCTTTTCCTCCTTCAAACGCAAGCGGCGCAAAGCAGCTGAGACTGCCTTCTTCGCCTTCGCACCGGCCGGAGTTACGGCTTTAGCCTTTGCGGGACGTTTTCCTTTCTGCCTGACTTCATTGGGTGAGGGTTCTTCCTCGTCATCTCTCGCAAGATTGTCTGAGGTTTTGCCGTGGGCTGCTTTACTGCTGTCCTTTGCACCATGACTCCGAAGGATTTCCGCCCTTTGTGCAACCAGTTTCTCGGCCAGAACTTTCTCGCTATCCGGGTCTACATTCTCCCGAGCGACTTCAGCTTCCGGAAGGAAAACAAAAGTAGGAATGTTCCCTCGTCTGCTATCAGTGAAGGGGTTTGACGGAATTTCTTCATCGTAGTCGTCGTCGTTGTCCGTAGCGGGTGCTTCTAGGTAGTGATAGCATAGCCAGAGGAAAGCACGCGCACGGCTTAATGAGGATACGTTGTCTCGGAGGAATATGTCAATGAAATCAATGGTATCCGAGAAGTGGCTGTGACCGATAGACTGTGAAAGGAGGGTAATCTCAAACACCATTTCATTTAGAGAAGGTAGACGATGGAAACCCACCGCAGAATGATTCGCCAGGACGAATATGAGATTGGTTACTGTTGTGGGAGGAATGTGTCCGGCGTTCTGTGCCAAGCCATAAGCTGGCGAGGCCAAATAAACCAAAAAGACAAACGCACAGCTCTAGACAAGATATCTGCAGGGGTGGACGGTGCGCTGGTTTGTTCACCCTCCAGTACACTAGATTTCAAGATATGTTTAATGCGCGGCGCGTCCTGTAAATTGCCACTGGTTCTCTGGAGCGCAGGAATGGGATGGTACGTCCGAATCGCGGTTTTCATTTCTGCAAAGACTAAGAGAGGTCGTGAGTAACAAAACAAGATGCCTAGAACTCAAACTCACAGCTCATAGTGGTGTTTATCCGACCGACATTGACCAAGAGTGCGAGCATGGCGAAATCCTCCGCAAACTTGGGCAAGTCTGCCATCTTGTCCTTAAGTGCCTTGGTCGCCTTTGGAGAATGCTGTATCGTCTTCACGTATAGATCGCGGAAGCAAATTTTGGCAGCGGGTGTGTCACCAGTGGAAGGATACGGATCAGTGAAGACATTGTGTGTATCGTGGAATATGTTTTCGAGGACGTCGAACTGGATATCGGCGCGCGTGAGGGGCTCGCCATCTGCACGTTTGAGGGCAATTGTTCTCCTCTGGGGCACGGTTGGACTTGGTCGTCGCGAAGACATATTGCAGCCACAGACAAGCTACACTTGCGACCGGGACTTCGCCTCGGCGCCCGAGACAAATTTCTCACGTGCGCAGATCACGGACTCGGAACGGAGGTCTATTTCTACAACACGGAACTCTCTTTAAATTATTCGACAAGACGATAAAAATAGCGTAGACTAGGGAAAGCTAGATGGTATGATAGAAGATACAGTGAACGAATGTGAGTTCCAGAAAATATGGTTGAATGAAGGGTAAATGTGCTTTGGAAACCTGGTATTTGCAAATGATATCCAAGAAAGAAGAGAGTTCCACGGTAATTCACAGGGAAAATCCAAGAAAGAAAGAAAGAAGACAGAAAGAAAGCCGCCTCGTTTATTGATTGTCTGGGAACGATGACGATATCAGTAGGAGCTCCGATATCTGAAAACACATCACTGACCGAGTTTCCAGAACGACAGCAAGTGTTCCAGGACTTCAACCACCACGCTACTTCTGTACATCAACCCGTGGTCTGCTCCTTTGATAACTTTGACAGAACATCTCTCTTCACTCATAGTTCGTGCCATCCATCTGACAGCATTCTCTGCAATTTTTTCATCCCTGTCTCCATACCACACCTTGACGGGATGAGGATAGGAAGAGTAGGAGAATCCCCAGGGATGGTTGTCGTGGTTCAAAATCTGCAAGAGGTCACTGTGTGTACCCCTCGCTGATTCTGAATGTGATGCAGCGATCAGTGCATTTCCAAGAGCAGCCTGATAAGCACTATTTGGGCCAAGACTCGCCGTGAAAGACGAGTTGGTGGCGGTCAGTGAAGGTGAAGAAGGCAGCGACAACGTCGTATTCGGAGATGTGAACGATATCGATCTTCTTCCTTTGAATCGTTTGTAGGGTCCATGAGATGCAGTCGAGAGTCTTGGAGGCGTTGCTGTGAAGGGGTCATGTTCGGAGATAAACGTATCTGAATTCGATTTTGTCCATTCCAGCTCACTAAACCCAAGACCAACCTCGACCTGCAAAGAAGGAGGCAACTGGGGGCTTGGAGGTCCAGTCTTCTTGGCAGATCTCCCCTTGAGAGAACCCATTGACCGCAAAGCTTTGAGAGTCCTTCCTCCAGGAAGAGACTTCTCTAGCGGTGGAGATTGTGGAGAATTGGAGGATCCTTTCAGCCTGTTCAAAAACCCTCGAGATGGCTTTCTCTTGCTTAACGGAAAATTGCTGCCGTTCGCAGGCTGTCCTGTCTTTGACGCATGCGATCCGCCTGCCCCTAATGTACTTCGGCTCTCGAAACGCCCGTCAAAATCTCCAAGGTCATCGTATTCACTGAAATTGCTGGACGCCATGCTGGGACGGGGTCGGCTTTCCTTTGGCGGCGAATGGACATCCAGGTTTCCGTGCGAACGCGGTGACGCCGTCCGGCGTTCTGATTGTACTCTTGCGGGTTCAGCAGTGTATCCTATACCTTCAAACGCGATCGTAGGAGGTTTTCCAATCATCCATGCTTGAATCTTCCATTCTGCTGCTTGGGCTGTTTTTAAAATACCATTCGGAACGTACTTCAGCCACTTGTAGCCATCTGAGGGAAAACAATCATCAGGTCAAGAAACTTAACAGGTTTGACAACAAACATACTGCTCTCAGTGCCGCCCACCCAAGGTGCCAACAAACACACGTCTCCACGGATCCTTTGAGGAAGTTTGTTGGCAAAAGAAAGCGCGTATGGCGCTCCGGCGGAGTGCGCCATAATACTGCATTGCCCGATGTGCAGTAAGTCAAGGACCTCTTCGACCACAGATGCCCACTGCATGATGCCCTTCGCAGACTTAGCCCTAGGTTCAGTACGTCCAAGGCCCCACCTTTTATGGTGGTGAAAGTGAGAAACAGTCATAAACTTAACAAGGAAAACACCATACCGGTCAATTGTAATCAGCCTCAAGTTTAGTATTTCCGCCATCTCGTCATACAAACCCATTATATGACGCACGCACCCCAATCCCAGGAACATAACGACAGGATAACCTGTTGGACTTCCCAGGTCCGAGAGACTAACAGTTAAGGGATTGTCTTGAGATGCATGAGGAGAGCGAGTGAGGCGTAATAAAGTGGTCAATCGGGCGGATCGCAAATACGTCGCAACCTCTTGAGAGACCGTCGAAGGCTTCATCAAGGATATGAAGCTGGGAGTCTCGAAAGGAGAGGACGGTTGATGCGAACCTAAAGACGAGGAGCATATCGAAGGAGCTGCACCCGGATCTGACCGAGGAGAGTATATGCTAATGTTATCAGAGATGGTGGAATGTCGCTTAGGGAATGAAGATGGCGGCGCAGGGGCTGGACGCGGTTTGGCCACAATCTGGTGTCTTAACGTTCGTTGAACTTCGTCCGCTACGCTATCTATTGAAGAGCGGGTGAGGAGTTCCGCCTCCTCTTCAAGTGTAAGAGGCTCTGGTTCCGATTCTGGCTCTTCGAGGACCGTGGCATGGCCTTGACTGTGGCCACAATAAGACGATGACCGTGCGGTTGAAGGCCGCGAGCGCACTTGCCCTTCAGGCGGTGCGTGCGAGCGAATGATCTCGGAGATGGAGGGAACGAAGCTCTTTCGCCGTTCCTCCGATGTAGCTCTATGGGGTGTCGTGCTTACTGGATGATAAGGGGGTGTTACTGGCTCCGGTGTGGAAGCAGTGTTGATAGGATGAGGCGGCGTGATAGTCGAGTTGGAGCCGTTACGAGAGGCGGATGGACGAGTGCGGTGCGGACGAGGACGTGATGTCGACATCGTAGGTGTATTATCGTCTTCCGAGTCACTCGAAGGTGTCGACGGAATGATTGGCTTGGGACGTCGAAGCTTTCCCCCGCCTAGAACAACGCCGGGAGGGGGTGTCGGTAGCGGAGGCTGGTAAAGTGGGTGGTGACCAGGTATGCCAAATCTAGCCCGACTTGACATGCTTGTACCATTGGATAGTATAGCGTCCCCTCCGTTCATGCCGTCCACCAAAGCGTCCATGGTCTCGACTCCTGCTACTGGTGCTGCAACCACTACGGGGAACTGATCAAAGGACTCCCTAGAGAGACTGAAGTCTATTGGGGTATGGGGAGGTGTTTCCGTGTGCTGGGTTGACGATCCAGAAAAGCGAAGCTGAGGGATGGCGGATAAGTCCTCCCAGATCGACTTGCCTGAAGGTCCAGTCCTCGAACGAGTACGCGAATATGGCTTCGGAGTAGTAGGTGTGGCGATGTCCTCGCGGGTATCGAAAGAGGGAAAAGCGTATGATAATTCTGCGGAAGGCGCTGCAGCCCTGGTCGATGACGACGTGCGATGGCTCCTTATTTTCAACGGACGCGGATTTGGAGCCGTCTTTATTCTTGGATAGGCATCGAAGTACGTTGGACGTGTAATATGCGGCATTTCTGGCGTCGTATTAGGATCTGGTGAGGACGATGCCTTGTCCTTTTCACGTCTCAGAGAGAGGAATGACGAGCTTTTCCGGGGGACACGATAAGAAGAGGCGGCCGCAGAGCCACCCAAAGGCTGGGGGCGAGAATGCACAGACTGCATTGAGGTGTGTGAGAGGTCCAGGGTATCTTAATCCTGAAGGTATACAACAGGAGCCGAGCCGAATGCTGAAAATGAAAATGAAGGGACTGGGTGGATGTTGAAAGAATGAAAGGACGAAGAAAGCCCTTGAAGTCGATGAGCAACGCACACAGTGCGTCGCAAATTCGTCACACTCAGGTTGAGAATGCTGTTGAGTGTGAGATGGTGTTCCAGGGACGAAAATTACCACCGTATGAAGCCTCAATCTGGTCAGGTGCTATTGCGACCATCAGTTGATACTTCCGCGATTGTTCATTTCTCCCCATGCCCGATATACCCTTGCATACATAGCATTGTACATGTGTGCGCTTATTACAGTGTCATAGAAAATGGATGTAACATTAGAAAGGGGAGCAAGGCAATAACTCCGAGCGGTCACCAATGTCAGAGAGGGCCGCCGCCTCAAGGATTGCATCTTTTACAGTCCAACACCATCCCACAAAAGGCGGCTGATATGTGCCCCACGGTAAACCAATGATGCGCAAGGACGGGGGAGAACCTACCTTCACGAATGCAATCCATTCACGAGGGACGACACGGACCATGCGTCCCACGACAGTCAGTTCTTCCAAATGTCGACACTCCTGACCAATGGATGTGAGAACTTCCGCATCGACGTGGACGCCAGTCTGGTGCAGGCCTCGAAGGCAACGTGATTGAGGCAGATCGTCAGTAGATATGTAGAAATGCGATGGGAGAGCCGTCTGCACTTCGAAGTCCAGTGTCTGGACTGCGCAGGGTGCAAGGACAGGCTGATATTGTTTGTAGAATTCCGATGCGGTTTTCGACTGAATGCATAGCCGGTCAAGAGAAAATGTCTCGTTGAGAAGATGCGAAAGATATCCGCTGACGACGGTGACATTGTCGAGTATAAGCTCGGAGAGCTGGAGCTGATATGGAATGGAGGGGAATATGATGTCGAGCTCCATGTTAGTCAAACAGCGCTTCTTTATGTCGGGAAACTTGAAAGCGAAAGACTGGTTTCACTCCAAAGAAGGCCGAAAGCTAAGTGACTCCCCCAGCAAACTCCCATCGATGTGGAGTTCTCTGACCGACTGCGGGTCACCAGGGGAGTGTAAAGACCTCTCTGCTTTGACGGCCAGATGCCCCACCAAGCACGACGACCTGCAAACCCTCAAGTCCGAAGATCAATTTGAGATCTGTCATGGCATTGGGACCTAAACGCTGGTCGTCGTGGGTATGCTCTACCATTGGGCGCAGTTTAAGCCCTTTAACTAGGGAAAGCAGAGCGGAATTCTCGGACAGCGTTCTTCTGTGAAAAAGCACGAAAGGGGTGCAAACTTGGCACTGTGAAAAGCCTCCGCCTTGCACGTCTGAGCCATGCCGGTAACACCTCTGCCAGTCGGACAAGATCTCGAGGCCACCAGTGATTGTCAGTCTCGAGTATGAGAGGAATAAGGTCGTTTACGAAGTGTGAACGTGGCTGCGAGAAAATGGCCATGTTGGGTGGGTTGGTGATTTCAGGCCTCGGTTTGAACGATATTATCCATCAGGTGATCAAGAATACCGAATAACAATGAATTGACAAGGCGCGTTAACCTTTTCGCGTTCCAACGGTTTCATGTTTCCGTCGATGGATGAAAGCAGTGAACAGAGTGCTCAAAGGCGCTTGAACGATCGACGTCGACCTTCCCGCCAGAGCGATTGCGCCATTTCTTTCCAGGCACAAGAATCTTACGTTATCTCATCTCTATCTCTGGGACATTTCCTCGGGCCGGTTCCCATGCTTTCCGTCCTTCCTCACTGCTTACTGGTAATGCCACCGTCGTTCCCAATGATAGTCATTAATCCACATGCCGCTCTTCCTTGATACCCCCTGCCATGTCAATATCTTATGAATCAGAAAGAAAGCCAGGATTCCTTGCAAAGACACGTCAGCCTGCTCCTCCATTCACGGAAGAGGCTTCAGACGTCTTTGTTGAGCAGCCAGACCATGATTTTCACTACAAAACGTTGAGTTGGCAGGTGCGTATTGACAAGTCTTGATCAGCAATATTTAATGAACAGTATCCTCTAGCTTGTTAGCTTGCTTATGATTGCAGAGATCGTCAGTAATGGGATGCTTTCGCTGCCCTCTTCCCTGGCAGTTGTTGGTGATTTAAGCCTTCAAGACAAACGTCGAGCCTCGACTGATGAGAACTGGAAGGGATCGTGCCAGCCGTCATCTTGGTATAGTTTCTTGAGCCTTGTAGCTACAATGAATTCATATTTTGCAGATCATATTTTTAGGAATATTTGGCTTGTTTACCGCGAAACTATTGATCGACTTCAAGTTGAACCATCCCAGTGTTCACAACATGTAGTCTCATTTGGCTCTCCCCTCGCACCTGAAGTGACACTCATTTAGGGGAGACGCCGGTTTAATCCTTGGTGGGCCTGTGGCTCGAGAGGTTTTGTCTCTCGGGACCATCATCTTTGCCATTTGTGGAACTGTGAGTGTTGATCTTTAACACCTCGATGACGAATCTTCTTAAACATTGTCCAGGGCTCGGAATTATTATCTGGCCAGCAGGCGCTGTCAACTTTGACGAATAATGGTCTCTGCGCCATGTATATCCTGCTTATCTTTTCTGTTGCCACTCTTATTGTCGCCATGCCACGCACGCTTCATCGCTTAAGCTGGCTAGCGCTCTTCAGTGTGTTTTTAATCACTGTTGCCGGAATTGTAGGTATGATAGGTGCCGGATTGAACCCCACGCCTGGCCGCTCCCTTCATGCCACCGTATCGACCAGTTTCAGCCAGGCTTTTTTGGCCATTACGAATCCAGTTCGTCAGCTTCTGTCATCCTCGAGTCATTTTACAGATGCCCATGCTGCGAAATCATCTAGGTATTTTCTTATGCCGGTAAGCCTCTGCTGCCAGTGTAGTTATGAGAGCATCTAGCAGTGTACTTGCGTCAGGACATTTTATGTATGTGTGGTATTTCTTATCAGAGGGGAATGTTTTCTTATTGCTAATGTTGCTCCAAGGTTTTTCATCCTGATCTCCGAGATGCAAAATCCGGAGCATGCGATGAAGGTACGCGTCTCCTCCGCCATAACTTCACGTGGTATATCGCTCAAGTGCAGTGCAGGCGGCTTGGTGCCTTCAATGTTTTGCAACGTTATTTTACACTTTATTCGCTGTCATAATGTAAGTCTGTCAGTAAATGACAATGAGCCCCCATTACCATGTTAAACAAAACTACAGATATGTCTACATCGGAGACACCGTTGCATCACCCGCCTTTTTGTCCCTTCCTCCCAAATGGGCAAAAACCTCCTTTGGAATTGCTCTCGCGAATTTTCTGATGTAAGTCAGCTCTATCTATCAACAACTCCCCTCATAAATACATTTTCCTCCTCAGAGCCGGCAGCCTCTACTCTCACACAGCTGCGAAACTCGTCTTTGTTCGCTTTTTCAGACACTCTCGGCATATGTACACTCATACGGTCCTTGGCTGGTCTGTGTGGTTTGTCCTCTGTTTCGCTGCTGTGGCAATTGCATTCGTCCTTGCAATTGCAGTGCCCATCTTCTCGTACTTGATCGCCATTGCAGCTGCCCTCTTCGCTTCATGGTACACCTACGGTCTCGCGGGGTTCTTTTGGCTGCACGATACATACTATTTCAAGAGGGGATATCCAGGCTTACGAGCTCGGCCGCTACAGTTGATCCTTGCGGTGCTGACAGTGCTTGCTGGGGGTTTCATATGCGTTTCGGGCACGTATGTGTCGATTAAAGTGCGTAATACCACATCTGTCAGCCATGAGTGACCCATAGGGTACATGCAGCTCATACATGACGCATATGAAAGCAATCTTGTGGGAAAGCCATTTACTTGCTAAGCTGCCTGACGTTCAGACTCGTTCAGATGGCGAAAATATAGACGTCGATAATTTTAGGTTGTTTTCTCCGTATATCATGGTCCATACTTAGCGTAACGCTGTGTACAGTTGTAATTGTTGATCAGGTTCTTTGTGCAAAGGAGATATGACACGGTGATGGCCACGGGCCACGGGCCACTGATACCATCCGAATATGTAATCTGCCTGCACGACAACTAACTAAGGACAACGACACGCCGCCTTCCTCTCTCACCCATCCTATCTTGACCTTGGAGTTGTATGAATGTCAGCTGGCATTGAACTCTACGAATTACCGATAGCCCAGCGACCGCCAACCTCCTGGCGTAAGACCTTTGCCGCCGTCATCTTTTGTATCCTGTTCAACTTGGGATGTCTTATGATCCATGGCACTCAACTTATCTTCATATTACCCCTGCGAATCCTGCCTTTCGTGTGGTCGAGGAAGTTGTATAATGAAGGTATTCGGTACACGAAAGCAGCTTTTGGTTGTCTCATGAGTACGTCCAAACCTCGCATATCCAAGCAAGCTCAATCGCTGATCGGCGAGGCTTGGCTGCTCAGTTCTGATGTGCCAGTGGTTCGCCCCGACGACGTTAAGAATCACCTTCGAAACAGAAGGGAAAGGGCGGTTTACCCAAGAAGAAATAGAACGCGCGATTGTAAGAGACGATGATGGGGAGGTTACATTCTTGAACCTACCAACGAAGTTTGTATTGATATCCAACCACCAGGTATGATACCGCATTTCTCCAGTATATACCGTTGTTGAAGGAAGCCCTAGATCTACGCAGACTGGTGGTATGCCTGGTGCTTGACATATTTCATCGGACCGGGAGTACATTGTAATGTCTATATTACCCTCAAGAAGAGTCTCCAGTGGATTCCGATCGTTGGCTGGGTATAGCCCTTACAGTTGCCTCTCGAACTGCAAGCGTACTGACCGTTGATCAAGGGAATGCAACTCTACAACTTCATTTTTCTGGCTCGCTCTTGGGCATCTGATCGTGTCCGCTTGGCTTCGAAATTGTCGTCACTAGGGCAGCATGCGGAGGAGGAAGATAACCCCCTTTGTTTCATCTTATACCCAGAAGGCACAGTCGTGAGCCCGAACACAAGACCTATCAGCAAGAAGTTCGCCGAAAAGTCAGGAATAGTGAGTGATTTCGATGAGTTCTGAGGCAGAAGCTTATATTTTGTAACTAGCCGGATATGCATAACGTGTTGCTTCCAAGATCAACCGGATTGCACTACAGTCTGCGCTCGTTGGCTCCTCGTATTCCGGACTTGAAGTTAATTGACCTTACTATGATCTACGCTGGTAGGCAGCCTTGATGATCGTCTGGGATGCCATGCTCATTTCTCAAAGGCGTTCCTCCTATGAGATATGGTCAAGATTATTACACGCTGCGTTCCATTTTTTTATGTGGCGTGTCTCCGCCTGCCATCCACATCCACTTGAAGATGTTCGACGTAGCAGATGTCATCCCAATTGGTGACATGTCGGCGAAGCCCATCCGCAGCTCGGCCGACACACCAAATGAACAAAGTCCAGAGGTCGACATCCCAGAGAAGGAGAAGTCCGAGTTTGAAAGCTGGTTGATGGACTTATGGCAGGAGAAGGATGGAATAATGACAAGGTTCTTCGAGACCGCCTCATTTGGTTCGAGTCACGCTCCAGTTGAGATTCCGTTGAAGCTACGTCGCAAGCGAGAAGTCCTGGATGCTTTCTGCTTTTTCCTACCCGCAATTGTTGGTTACTTGTGGAAGAAGATACGACAGTGATTATGTGTGTAGATGTGTAGTTCAATGTAATCCGACGGGGAGTGACTCTGCAGTTACGCACCCACTCCTGAAAAGGTGGCCTGTTCCCTCTGTTGTTCAATGCGCTTGACCATGAATAGACTTGTATCCAAGAAGCGTTCGACACAATTTGCCAAACAGCTCTCTTCACCGCGCGCAAAGCGAGTCGACGGTGTTCCCGTTATGCACCTGGATGGGTCAGACATAGTGCAGAATTCGATGTAAGAATGAAGACATACTTGTCCCAGCACAGGGTAGTCAGGGTGTGAATCGTAGAGTGAGCTTTGGCCTGGGCTTGCTCCCTCTCCAGGAAGGTTGCCAACTCTTTCTGTTATGGTATGGGTGAGCATAAAGACAGCGACAGGGGAGCGAATACTGACTTGGGTTGCTTCATCGAATTTTTCCATGACAAATGCAAGGAGCTTAAGGTAAGAAGGGTTTTTTATGTAATCCAAATATGTCTGCCTGAAAATGTTCTTTACGTTTTTGGTGAACTGCTGGCGAATTCAAGCCGCCAGTGCTACAATGAGAACTCCGAGATAAGAACCTGACGTGGGATTTGTCCGTTTCTTATAAGAAAGTCCTTGTCGAACCCGACTTTGCTTCGTGCATTTCCCGATTTCCCGGCTTCGTCCCTCACGGTCTTCTCATGGCCTCGATATCTGCCTCCGCTAGTTCTACATCCCACCCCTGGCCAGCTGAGCCAAGTCCACCGTAAGTCTGCGTTTGAACTCCAGTCTAGGCTAATGCAGGTACTGTCCAACAGCGTCGGGTATCTCAGCCGCAAGGCTTTGCCGATCAAACGGCACGATGCTGAGCCTTTAACGCGCGAGGACGTGCAATTCGATTTGCTTCACCATATATTCACCGATGCGAATGCAGTCTTTACCAGCCCAGTACCTGGGAAATCCCCCAAGGTCATCTTCGCCGAGCTATACGTTTCTGCCCTGTACAATTCAAAGAAATGTTCAAAAGTCCTCAAAGAGAAAATGGTCGAGACGCCGGCATTCGCGATCGAACTTGCGAAGATTTCTCTTCTCACCAACGTCGGTCGCATCAATACAACAATGGCCTGTGAGATCTCTACACTCTCTGCACCCGACCAGGCAATCTTATCTCGCGTCCCAGTTTTTCCCGAAATGAAGACAGCATTAAGGACATACCATCCAGTCCCTTCGTTGCAGAAGACGGATGGAAATGCTCAGGACGCACCCCGAATCAAAAACTGCTTGAAAGCGGCCCTTCTTCCGTCCGAGTTGAAAACAAGTCCACCATCAACGCCAGAAGAAATATTGGAGAAAATCGTGAGCTTACTGTTGCTTCTATGCATATACACTGGACACAGATGTATTTTATAACGCAAGAGAGCAGGACAACGTCCTCCTACTACCATCGTTAATCTTGTATTTATCCTTGCGAATCATGCTGCTGTGAGATATTGGCTTCAGGTCTGTCACTTCTGAGCTGACATTGGTATAGCCTTTGGCCAGCGTCCACTTTGATGGTGTGCTGAACTTCTTGGACCTCTTCTTGCCAAACAAGGAGCTGGTCTCTGCCGACCGCGCCAGAGCATTCCTTTGGCTTGCATTCCACTACTTGGAAAACCCTGATAGCAATAATCCCTTTGACGATGACTACTCCCGGAAATTCCGCGGCAAAGCTCCTTTCTTACACAAAATGACTGAACCAGAAATTAATTCAGAAAACGTCGACACCTCTGAAGAAATCGCCTGGGGTAAAAAGATGTCTAACCAAAGAAACGCCTTCCTTCAAAAACTTGTGAACTCTATGGAAAACGACAAGAAGACGAAAGCCTCTGCGCCACAGTTTGTCGCAGGTGTGTCTCCCTTATTCCCTTGGACATCGCTATGCTAAGAATTTCTCAGAGGCAAGCAGCAGTCAAGTATCGCGCCGCACTCGCCAACACCGACCAGAGGCGTCGCTGGATGACGCTTCATTCATGTATTACGTTCCTCACCCGGAATCTAGCCCTTACCCCCAGGCAAAGAAGAGTAGGGCGCGATGTAGTCTGATACAAACCTTACTAAAAGGTTTCGTAGATCTGCTGCAACTGCGAACTCATCGAGATTTGTCATCTCCCTCCAACGGCCCTCCTCCAACTTCTCGCGTCCAACCACGAACGATGTTACAACGTAGGTTTGAATGTTCTCACCTAGAGTTTACCTTCACTTAATGTTCACTAGATGCTTGGCATGTTGTGAACACTACAGACCCGCTGGTTGATTCTGACGAAGAAATGGAGAGCGCAGATGAACATGTCCTTCATGATTACAGTATGTGCCTGCCCTCTGTTCATGATTGACCGAAAACCCCCATTCTTTTTCTAGATCGTCGGATGGGGTTGCTATCCCAACTCAACTTCTCTCGCAGTGCCAGCCGCACCAGATAACAGCAGGTAGAGTCAGACTATTTTTTTTTGACTCTGGAAATTTACGGCACCTTTCAGTTGTATACGGAAGACCAAAAAATTGTGATCATTCGGTATGGTGGTCTCCACTTGACCCCAGGCATCTTCTCTTCGTTGGGCATGAATCAGAGGCTTTCCCATTGCGGCGATGCGGTTGCACTTGCAGGGTCACGCTTCCTCTGAGGAGGATCACTCCAGACCACACATCACTATTTCGATCGTTTGCGAAGGAGTTTCTACCTTTTTGAGGACCAACATGGGTTAAGTATTTGGGCAAACAGCACGACGAACTTTTTCATACTTGCATCTTATAAGTGCTGTAGGGGACTTTGCGAGCACATGTACACATACAGATTCCAGACATTCTTTTCTTCATACACAAGTGTACCAGATGTAATACTACAAACAAATTTCATTGTTAATGCATAAAATGGACAAGGCGCTGCCTAAGAAAGGTAAAAGAGTGTGTAAAGGTGCGCGTAGCCAGAGCGCATGCAAGAAATAGGTTGTTTCGATCTAAGTTTTTTTGTTTGTCGCTTTTACCACCAAAAATACTTCGAACCAGTTGCTCAGAAAGTAAGAACCTTCACAAACCCATCGATGTGTATCCAAATCGTCAAGCCTAGAAACCGCCCGGAATAGCAAGAACGGGGTGCTCGAACCCACTGCGGGGCCGAAGTGGCGTAAGGTCTGCTGGGGCACTACGTCGCTTCAACTTCACAGCATCCGCGACATCTGCGTCAACGCCAGTTAAAGCATCTTCTAACGAAAGTGTTCGCCGTCTCAGGGTTGAAAGCATGTTATGTGCTCTATGCTCTCTGGAATTCAAGGCAAGTAAGTTGGATTCAGAGAGTTTCGTAGGAGAGGTAGTGGTGGAACGGGGAACGACCAGTGTCGTAACCTTGAGATCAGGGAGACGAGGTGATTTGGGGGGCCCGATAACAACCAAAGGCGCTGACTCCAGGGAAGGATTTCGAACGGGCATCTGAAGTCTCCCCACGCCAACCGGCAGCCTGGGCCGCTCCGGAATGCGACCGACTGCATCTGGTGCAGTACACTGGCGAGCATTTCCTTGGGAATTTAAGCGAGCAGAAATCTGTTCGAGTGAAGGAAGAGATCTCGCGCGCGGTGCAGCAGCTCGGGGAGCTGGTTCCGTTGTCTTAGTGTACTCAGGCACACGGAAGTCAACTTGCTCGACCCAAGGTTCGCGGCCATACACAAGAGGACCACGAGATGGATCCTCGCTCAAAGACTCGAAAAGGGCCAGGGGCGAGACAAGTCCGGGGGAGGGAAGAGAGTAATGGAATATGGAGGGGGATTCGGGTGGCGTCTTCGGGGTCAAGGTTGCAGTTGGGGAGGGGGGTGCGAGTACTTTGGATAGAAATAGGGCACGACGTTCCACTAAGATGTATACGTATGATCAGAATAAGTACACGAAATCGCCGAATATTCGGAGCATACCTTGCTTGTTCTTATGGGCCTTGAGGGCAATCTCTTTGCGTAGATCACCCGCTTTCTTGCCACCGAATGCAGTGTTTCTGTCCCTAGATGCCTGAAGCAAGGTTTCGAAACGTTCACGTTCAAGCCCCTTCCCTGGGACTGGGCCATCATGAGGACGGAGAGGAGAAAGTTGCTTGTGGAACCTGGTGAGGGTCGGGGGAGGCGTCAGACGAACGGGTCTGAAACCGTCAACATCGAGCGGGGTATCGAGCGTGGATGAAGAAAATGGAGAGTATGGTTCGGCTTGTGGTTCATCGGGAGGAGCAGGTGAGATGGAAATAACGGGGATGTGGGCCAGTGCGAAATCCATAGGGAACGAGGGTAAATGAGGAAGAAAAAAGATTATGGATCAACGCAATGGGCGACCGGCACCGGGAAAAGATATCAAAGAATGAGAAGGAGAAGAGAAGAATCAACGAGCCGCAACACTCAAGAATGGGTGCAAGAGAGGTGTGGCTCGTTGAAAAACAAACAACGTGAGGGAATTCAAGTGCGAACGTCGAACGTTGTTTCCCTGAACTTGCCATCACCTTGCTTGCCGACTTCGTAACCATCGCCGTTGTTCTATGTAACTTCTACGTAACGCCCCACTTACGGTCCTGTCCTGCCTCGACCGCATCTTCACCGGAGCTAACCTGCCTCGAATCTGGATTCAAGGTTTTGCTTCGCTGAGAATAATACTCTCTGTATGACTAGTACCTGTCTTTATATATGACCACGTGCACCCTCAGGCTGCTCAGGCTGTATTACTATGATCAGATGCAAATCAGATGATATTGATTTCAATTTATTCTCGTTTCAGAGTCCTTCTGCCTTTACCGCCTCCGCCAACTTCTCCCGGAATAGTTTCTCAGCATCAGTCCAAACCCGAGATGTTGGGAACTCTAGAAGTGAAGGCAGAAGATCCGCGCTGAACTGCTCGGATGCCTCTCGCGGCAACAATGTTGGGAGGTGATCAATTGAGATCACCGACAACGGTGGGTTTTCGGGTCTAAAATGTCATCTTAGATGCGGTTGGCATTGCCACGACAGGGCTACTCACCCAACATCAACGGCGACCGTGGGTTTAGAAAATGTCGTGTTGATGCTGTAGATTGGGATAGGATTGAAAGGATTGGTTGTGTCACAGCTAACATCGACAACAACCGATAACCTTCGCTCTTTCCCTGCGGCGAGAATCGTGTCACGATTAAGGAAAGAAGGAATGGCAGAGTTCAGGTAGATGCAGTTGACGAAGATGTCAACGTCAAGAATTTCAGAGAACGGGCCACCTTTGGCAGTCTCATCAAGATCCCATTTCACGATGTCATCTCTGCACACAGGAAAGAATATCAGTACATTTCCAATTGATCCTTTGAAATATCACGTACTCGTCAAGGCCGATCTTCCTGAATAGATCAACAGCGCCGCGACCACACCTTCCAAGGGCGCCGATAACAAGAGCCTTGACGCCTTTGCCACTCCCACCCAACAGTTGTTTGACGGTATTAATCATATCGTCTTCATTCTTGAATGGCCGCAAGAGGCCTAACTCCTCTCCTTTCTTCGTAGCAGCCAATGCGAGGGCACCCGCCGCGGCACCTGCAAAGCCGGCATAGAATCCGAATGCGGCAACCCGACGGCCATTGGCGTCGGTAAGAAATTCGAGATCGTAAAGTGTACCGCCACCGCGATGGAAGCGAGAGAGAACAGACGACCACCCAGCTTGGCGCTTGTAACAATGAGCAAACTGTATGTGGGTATGGGGCAACGGATCTGCTGATTCCTGAAGTTCTTTCAAGCCAATGATCGGAACGTCGGTAGGTGCAGAGGGCCATGTGTTGTTCCCCACCATTTTACAGCCGACGCTGTAAGGAAAGCTATCAGATCCATTACAAAGTACTGTGTGACGTTGCCCTACGCCTCGTATTCAGCATCGTCGAATATTCTTTGCTCATCTCGTTCAACGAAGATAGTAAAGCCTGCGGCTATGAGCTGTTTCGCGGTCGTGGGTGTCAGGGCGGCGCGCTTTTCAAACTCTTTGGTTTCACATCGAAGCCATAATGCTCGAGAAGACATAGTAGTGGATGGATGGATGGACGTTTGGTTGAATGAAGATGTTGGGACAGAGTCGAGTCAAGAACGAAAATGCTCCCTGACTCGCATTTTCTGAATCTGATTTGATCAATCAGGGGGTCATGTGACCGTCATGTCGCGTCAATTAATCATAATGTGCGCGTTATGTGTTTAGGTGGTGAAAGGCGTAGCACCATAGCAATGGTCATGTACTACAATTCATCCAGTCAAAACGTCTTTCACTTCCAACAAAAAATGATACCAATGGTCCTTCCGTTGAAAACTTGGAAAGCATGAAGCCATTTGCTGCAATCAAAATACATACATTAGGATGTTTCTGGGTTATGCCGTCGCCAAATACCTTCAATGGATCCCTGTCGGTGTCTAAATAGACTTGAACAGTGTCAAGATTGGATTGATCCAATACTTCCAACAGATCCTGGCTTCCTGACGACGACCTGTGGCGACCGCAAACAACCATTGAGTTTGAAAGTAAATCTGCCATCGGCAAGGCGAGTGAACGTCCAATGCCGGCCGTGGCACCCATAAATATTACACATTTGCTTTGGTCGATGCCAGGCGTATTGCAGTTGAAGTTGAAGTTGAAGCCGGACTTATAGAGTCGTTACCCCGATTTTGAATGATAGAATGGAATCGGGCAGACGTCATCGGCAATATCCGATGGCAGATCTTTCCAATCACTCTCAACACATTGAGACCATTTCTCTCAATAATGAAACCCGCGTGGATGTTGCAGTCTGTCTATGTGCCCTTTAGTAAACGAATTTTCTCTCACTGCATTTCAGGCCGCTTTACGGGATGCCAACGCGCTGAAGGGCGAAGGAAACGACTATTTCCGCTCAAGCCAATGGGGTCAAGCTCTCGTTACATATCAAAATGCCCTCAGTCACCTACCAAAGCGAATCGTCAAACCAGACCATCCCTCAGAAGAAGAAGCTCTCGAAAGGGAAGAAGTCATCCAAGAAGAAGTCAAGGGTGACGAGCCAGCGAGGGAACTTGCATCAGACACCGACGATGGTAGTGTGTGGTCACAGGTTGAACTCGAACAATGTGCGAAAGCTCGTGCGGTGCTGAATGCAAACATAGCAGCATGCCATGTAAAGCTGGTAGGTACTATTGTTTGTTTGCGGCCCTGTTATGAACTGATATCTATTTCACAAGGGAGAACACAAGCAAGCTGTCGGTGCCTGTTCACAAGGTATGCAGCTATTTACTACACGGCTGGCGTATCCAACAATATTTTTTCAGCCCTATTGGACGATCCTTCGTATGTTAAAGCACTGCAAAGACGAGCGGCGTCAAACATGTCCGTAGGCTCATGGTCATCACTGACATCTGCACAAGAAGGTATGGCTCATATCGTACCAATTGCTCAAGTCAGGTCGCTTAAGAGTCCAAAAGATTACACCACACTCCTCAAAATCCTCCCACCTTCCTCTCCACTTGTGAGGGGGACAGAACAATCATTGCGATCATTGAAGCCTCGGCTTGAAGATGCACAGAAGCGAGAAACGGCAGAGATGATGGATAAACTCAAGGGTCTTGGTAATAGTATTCTAGGTGTGTCAGAGGGCATGCATAATGCACCGTTCGACTTTAACATATTGGCTAGGGAATTTTGGTTTGTCAACGGACAACTTCAAGTTTGAACCGAACGGGCAAGGAGGATATTCAATGAATTTCTCCCAATGAGGACCGCGATGAGTTTTTCAGCTTATCAGAAGATACAGCGGTAGTCCAGCAGTTAAGACTTTACATCGGCGAATCACAGGAGGTGCAGATTATCACCAGTAATTAATCTAGAAAGGTCGTAGGATTACGGAATATAGTAGCTTTCCTAGGTGGCCATACCTAAGCTTCAGGAGTCAATGGAGAGTCCGAAGTCGGTTTTGGACAGTTCTCACCCTCGCAAATACAGTACCTTGAATTAATGACATCGACACTGGCCCGTATTCTCTGGAGTCGCGCGAATACGCTGCATTATCACCGCTAAGCCAGACGTGACCCTTCGGGATCTTTACATGTTCTGTGGAAGGCACTAAAACTCCGGTAGGATCAACACAGACAATATCACCAGGCATCCCAATGATCCGTTTGCAGATGATGTGACCAGGTTCTATAGGGGATTGCAAGACCACTAGGTCTCCGCGAGAGAGACGTTCGGGAAAAAGACGACAGGACAGACGGTCTTCGATGACAATTTCTCCATCATAGGCCAGTGTTGGAAGCATTGAGGGGCCTGACATCTGGAAAACATTGTTTAGAGAAATTGCCTAGCGAGGAATAACGTCGTCACTTTACAAAAGAGGGTCTGCCTATGTACTCGGCTGTTAGATGTATCGCACAAGCTAAGTTGAGCAACTGTCGACGGTCCTTTGGTCAGTGGAAATCCGCTGAAAGCACCATTGCGTACATGAAGACACTTGTTGCCAAAATATAGTCCTCGGATACTCCAGGGATGTGAACAAAATTTGGCAAGACGTCGAGACGCCCAAAGCTTGAACGCCATATCTGTAATTACTCCAGGCTATCAATTTGTGGTGTTTCATGAACACATCCTGCTTGAAAAAGTGATGTGGTTCAACAATGATAATTGGTCGCACAAAGTGACGCATGATGGAAATTTCTGTTTGGTGCTCTGTTTGATTTGCAGGGCAATAGCCCCACCCCTACGGAGTGGAGCTACATACAGTAAGTTAGGCGCTTCAAAAGAAGGTGCCTGCTCAATAACTTAAATTATGTCCTCGTTCAAACGTAAAAGCTCAGCAAAGCAAGCACCCACGTATCCAGGAGCTCGCCCATCTCCATCCTCTCCTTCGACTATTATTACGTCCACAGGTATTCCGTCATTAGACGACATTCTTGGTGGTGGATTGCCCTTTTCATGCTCCTTGGTGATTGCTGCACCGGACCTGCATTCGTCTTACGGGGATCTTGTTCAGAAGTATTTCGTCGCGCAAGGTCTCAGTTGTGGCCATTCAATATTCGTCATAGACGATGATGCAGACAGGTTTGTGAAAAGCATCATGTGGACATCAGGAATTGGAAAAACAGCACCCGCCGAGTCATGCGCACCTGGCAAAGACGAGGAACAGTCTAATCAGCAGGACGAGAAGATAAAGATCGCATGGAGATATGAGTCGATGAAACCATTTCAAACGACAGTGTCGTCTTCAGTATCAAGTGTGAGTCCGTCTCATTTTCCTCCCAGGACTACAAGTGTTGATTGTCTTGTCTCGACAGTCCACGGACGATTACTGCAACAACTTTGATCTAACCGCATGTGTACCTTGTGCCATTATCGAAACAGCCCTCAGGAAGGAGCAGCTAGCCTGCATCGCGATTCAGTCTTCCCAAGCTGGGCAACCCTCCACAATCCAAGTGCTTCGCCGGATCGTGGATATTCTCACGTCCAAAACGATTTCGTCGCCTTCCCATCCAATCCGGATCTGCATTCCTTCATTGGGCTCACCACAGTGGGGAGAACTCACCCGTCAAGTGAGCGAGAACAGTCGATCCAATCGAATGGTATGAAGAACACGCTCCCTAGGATATCCTGTATTTTTTGCACTCCCTGAAATACGTCTTGCGTCAACATCCTCACGCATGCGCTTCTTTAAGCCTAGCGCCACATATTTCTACTGACTCATGGGGAGGCCCAGGTTGGCTACAAAAGTTGGGATGGGTAACAGACGCCGCTCTCAGTCTGACCGCATTCTCCGGTATGTTATCATTTCTGTTTCATGGAAATTAACAGCTGAGACCTTTCGGATTTTTCACCTCAACTAATTAATCTCCTTTCTGTCACCGCAGCTAACCCATCACTGACGTCAATATTTCCTTCCCATCATGGTCTCCTTCACATCCACACTTTACCCGCTCCTCATACTCTTCTTCCGCCTAGCGATAAGTTTTCTACACTGCGTGGTCTTGCCGCTTCTGCGGGTTCTACAGGGGGAGGCGAAAACAACCTTACCTTCAAATCCACTCGGAAGCGACTGATCTTCGAAACGTTGCACCTCGATATCGAAGGTGGGGTCGGAGAGCGGCGAACGACACCTGCGACCACGATTTTAGACGGAGTTGATCACGTACATGATCGTACCAGTCATTCGAAACCCCACATGTCAGCTGTCGCTGCCGTGGAAGTCGTGCTGGAAGAGGTGGGACAGGAGAAGCGTAGTGTCGGCGTCGTCGATAAAGCAGCAGACGGGCTGCAGGTGAAACCGAAGAAGCAAAAGAAGAGCGTCGCGTTCCAAGCAGATCGACCAGACCTGTATGATTTCTAATCATCCACAGTGATCGCATATTCCTATTGGGGCTTGCGGGGTGCCAGGTACCTGTCTTGATGGGTGCAACCACTTGAACCTGCCAGCGAAACTGGCTTTGTCCTGAAGAACTGCGTTAGATTTGTTGGTCTTTTGAAATGCGTACACCGTTTAGTCAAATCGGGCGAATTTGACGTCGTAGATCGTTCTGGAGCCTACATTTGGGTCACAGACAACAGACAACTTGGTGGCAGACGACTGATATTCGATGAGCATTTGTGTCAAGAGTTACACTGGGCGCTGTATTGAGAACTTGCAAGGCCATTGGAAGGTGGTGTTCTGTGCATATATATCTCGAGATCGAAGCTTGAAGGCAGTGTAGAGAAAGTCGAATATGAATAATACATCGGAGGCTAGGGACGAAAATTTTGGAGAAGAGGTATACTACGGCGTGAAGATCATCAGCCTTAAGTACTTATAAGCTCGGGCGTATTGTTGAGCCTCTTAATGGGATAATTTGATTGACGGCATCGGAAACTTTCGATTGCATGTAACCCGCCAACGAGCGAATATCAATTTAAATAGGTTTAAGTGAAACTGCTGGCAACACTCTAGCCCCCCCCCCAGTGTATATCGCTATCGCTTGAAGCACTGTGCGTGGACTTGTCGATCAACGATGCAGGCGGAATCAACGGATGCAGCGTGGGGCATTGTTGATGGCAGTGATCATGGGAACTTCTCCCTGAGCATGCCATTTCACGGTACTCTAACTGACGTTCATCTTGCATCACGACTACACGCTGCGCAAAACGAACACGGACGGACGACGTCGACTGGCTACTGGCAGGACAAACCCCTGCCACCCATGCCCACGGCATTGCACCCAGGTACGTTGAAGAGGATGATGTTTTTGCGTTATTTGCCATCAAGCCAGCTCAAATTTGGACTCGCCATCTGCCCCTGTTTCCTTCGCATTCTTTCTTCTTTAATGTTGTCTTCTCTTACCGTCCGGGCTGACGATGGTTCGATAGATCAACATCTCGAGTATTTACGAGAAAATCCTTCGGCGGCGCCGTCGTTGTCACCGAGTTCATATGGTCGTCCACGTGCACCCACTCCCTCTGCTTCCGACGAGCACTGGTCGCCCTCCGTTGATCCCCATCCTGGCACTGCATCAGTAATCAGCAGTCTCCATCTTTTCGACGCCGACTCCAGCTCCTCCCCTAACTCCTTCGCTCGTCCTCCCAAGCCCGCTATGTCCTTTCCCGACCCGTCGCATTTTCCGGATCCATACCCGTTTCGACCTCCCCACCATCATCTAAATAGTCTACCAGCTTTATCTTCCGCTGGCTCTTCATCGACACGATCCTCTGCATACACGAGCTCCGGAAGTGCACTTGCCTCAGGGGATTATGGGCATATCCATGTCGTGTCAGGAGACGATGATGGCGCTGTAGGAGTCGGCATCACGTCTGACGCTGTCGTCCAGCTGCTCGCCAATGATGTCAACTCGTCCTCGTCAGCTCGAGGGCTTCAATCGCGAGCCCCGGTTGATCAGTCTCGGTGGTCCGAGTCGTATTCCGCCAGCGTTCGATCACGGTCTTCCTCGATTGGTAACAACAATTCCAGCAATGGTCACGAGAACGCTGCGCCAAAACTTCAGCAGAAGCCGAGTTATGATATGGGCTGGCAGGCAGTAGATGAAAGGGACGAAGTTGGAATGAGCGAAGAAGAGACAGATGACGATCATCCTCTGGATGAGGACGAGGACGAGGAGGAGACGGAAGAGGAACGAACATCCGCCATCGTGGTTGCAGAAGAGGGCCGCGGACTAATTGTACATGGAGATAACGTCCCCATTGCGCAGCTCCACGTACTGCCCGGTGAGTCTGTTGTTTTATGGGACGAGGCACTTCATTATATCTTTTATTAGGTACCACACATCTTCTCATAGGATCGTCAAGCACCCCAAACGCAATGCCCACATTTTTGACAACGACCTTACCTCAAATATGCAACACACTTCTTGCCCTTGATATATCAGCCAACTTTTTGGGTGCCCTCCCACCGGTGCTCGCTGTTTGCGAAAATCTCGAAGAGTTAAACATCGCTTTTAACCCTCTTCGCGTCCTCCCCGTATTCCTCGCCGATTTAATCAATCTCCGTGTCATCATTGCGGATTCGACCGGCATCAGCACTCTACCCGACACTCTCGCGGATCTGCACAAGCTACACACAGTGAGCGTCCGCAGGAATAAATTGCACGCACTCCCCAGTTGGCTATGCCTGCTTCCTGCTTTGCAAACTTTATGTGTCGACGGAAACCCTTTCCAAGGACCGTGGAAAGCATTGGTGGAACCATTACTCACAAAGGTGCCAATATCCCCCACGTATCCTCCATCGACCCCAACGTTCCCTTTACCTTCCGCAAGCATTCACGGCTCCTCCTTTGCCACGGAGGCAGGTGATACAGACATTGAAGATCTCTCGGACTTCAGCCCCCCAAGTGCTGATGCAAATGGGCGTTTCCTGTCACCTGACGATGAAGATCACACGATCACCCCAGCGCGTGCTGCTCCTGTGCTAGGAAGATCGGCGACTTCCCCATTACCCTTGAACCCACCTGTGCCTCCTCAGTCGCGCGGACTCACTCGCACCCGAACAACTCCTAGTCGTGCGCATTTTGATCAAACACGCAAAACAACAGCTCTGCCTTTAGGGGCTCCTCCTAGTGAGCTGGAATCACTTCCGGTGCCTCAGCAGGATACAGGCCATTTTCCTGATCGCGAACTGCGCAAAATGAAGAGTGCTGGTGACCTTCGACGGGGAAAACCTTCCACATCCGTGGCTGCTGAGACTGGCCTATCGCCTCCCTCACGTCCGGCACTAACTCAGTATGCGACCGTTTCAAGCTCGAATTTGCTGGACATGGCTGCTGACCCGCCAGAGCGGCCTGGTATGAATAAACGATTCGCGACGTTGGGCCCTAGTCTCTCGGCGAGTAACAGTCCCTCCCGACCTGGGACAAACGGCGTGCGGCCTCACCTGACGAGGTCACTTTGGGACACTCCTCCAGAAACCGGCGAGGACGTTCCAGCCTCCATTCACTCTAATCGCGTATCCTTTGCACAGGGAAACAGTGCATCCCCTCCCCATAAGCCGTCGATCCAAGACATTCAGGACGGGAAGTACCCAAACCGCATTCGGTCTGCCAAGGATGGGAAGGAAAAGGGGAGCCGCTGGGGCTTCTTAAAGAAGATGTCCATGAGCAAGATGAGAATAGAGTCACCTTCACCACCAACTATCTCTCAAAGCCGTGTTAGGTCCCTGCCGAGACCACATAAAACGGCAGGCCCATCGTCATCATCCACTTCTGCCTCTTCATCCCCTCCATCTGAGCGCTTAAGCAAGTCACCACAGATTGATATGCGCTTCTCCACGACGGGTATATTGGACAGTCTTAATCCGACGCTCTCTACACATAGCTCACCCCCGCAGCTTGATCGAAAACCCTCTAGAGACCTGCTGAAAGTGTCACCGGGATTGACCTCACCGAATCTTCTGGCACCACCTTCTCCGCTTCCCAGATCAGCCAAACGCCGAAGCTTCCTTCCCATCGATTCCCCTGGAAGCCTTTCGCTCAATTTTCCTATTGACTCATCGGCATTTATACCCGGGTTAGAGGCCCTGAATGCCGGAGATGAGACTGAGACAAGGGCGGTAACTCCAAGTCCCGTGGCCGAAAGCGATCAATATCTGCGTCGAGAAGAAGAACGCACCCGCGAGGCTTACATGAGAGCCCTTCGGTCAGTTATGGCGTACCTAAAGGATATGAATGACTTGGGACTATCTCAGCAATCAAATCCAATGAGTATGTATGGTGCTGGTACCGATGACGTTTTGACGCCTCGCTCCAGAAGACCGACGATGGTGGACGGACAACGGGAGGTCTCAATGACATTATCTGGCTCGACTGCGTCATCGGAATCCACGGGACAGCTGCGATCAATGGAGTCTATCTCTGGGCTACGCAGTGGGAGCTCAACGCAAACACTTAGTGTTGCAACTACAGACAGTACAGGCTCATCGGAGGAGCGCAAGTTCAAAGATGATAAAGGCAAGCGGGCAATGATAGTTCGAGAGATTGTGGTGTACGTTGAAGATGTTCCCATTGCCAAAGTATATTCCACTGAGGGATTTATGATTCAGGACTGAACGGACATACGTGAATGGCCTCCAAGAGCTGGTTGACATATATATCAAACCCGGATGCGTTCCCGTCAACATTCTCGGTGGCGTAGGATCAAACAAAGACACCGTCGTCCCTGCGTCGGAACGGAAAGTCGTCTTCGGCGGCATCGATGCTTTGTTTTCATTCCATAAGGAGAGTTTCCTTCCAGCGTTGGAAATTGCAGCGGCGCCATTGATGAGGCCCGCGACGGAACTGCAGCAGCTGGACGCTGACGGGCAATTATCCTTGAGCGTAGTGAAAGCCGTGGGGAGTATGTTCCTCAAGCATGCTGCTTTCATGAAAATGTACTCAAGTTATATCAAGTGCGTGTTCATCACGCTTTTACCCATCATGGTCACATACTGAAATCAAACCTCCAGTAACTTTGACAGTTCTGTTCAGCGAGTCAAATATTGGACATCTGATCGCAATGTTCCTGGCTCTTCCACCCCATCCCCAGGCATATCCGCATCATCCAGCACCGCTCATCTTGTCGGCCTTGGCTTGAGTATGAGTTCTGTCTCTACTCCTGGCGTCGTTCCAGATGGCGGGCCAACGGCGACTGGTGTTCCTAATCTCACGACCAGCCAGCGCAAACGGATCAAATCATATTTGAAGCGCTGCCGTATGAACCCGAGGCATTCTCAGCTGAATCTAGAAGGCTATCTCCTCCTCCCAGTTCAACGGATACCTCGCTATCGACTACTCGTGAGCACTTGTAACTCACATTGTACGTTCTGCGGATATTGACAATGTACTTAAAGCTGGAGGAACTTCTCCGGAGTACCCCTCCAACATATGAGTATATGGACGATCCTCTTGATCGAGCGTTAACTGAGATATCATCTCTGGCTAATAATATGAATGAGGGGAAACGGGAGTCAGAATCACGACGGAAGCTTGTTCAATGGCAGGCCAGAATTCGAGGCAAGTTTCCGAGCCCTCTGGTCCAACCACATCGGTGAGATTATATGTTCCCTGGCCTCTTGCATCACTGAATCTCTTCACACAGGCGCCTCATTATGGATGGGCCGCTTCTCCTAACCCGCGTAGTTCGGAAAGCTATGGTATCGTTTGAAGCGATAAATACTCACGGAGACGCGTCAACTGTGCAAGTTGACTGTCTAGCCCCCGAGCTAACGCCCCGGACGCTGGTTGGAATTCTGTGCAATGACTTGTTAGTGCTGTGTCGAGATCCATCTGAGGGAAAGGATCCGACATCATTTGTTGACCTTTGGGCCGTGTTGCGGATGCAAACTCTGCCTCAACCGGCAAGTATCGCCCATGGAAACGGTGTGTGGCTTGCTTCTTGATGTGTTGCGCTGTCTCTTATTGCATATCTTTCAGCACTTCGCCTTGTTGACAACAAGGCAATTTTGTATTTTGACGCTCCTTCGCCTTCCGACGCATTAAATTGGTATCGAGGTTCGTTATAACTCTAATTCTATTTCTATCACGAAATAACAAGGCGATTCCCAGCTATCAATCTTCACATTCCCGCTTCCAAGACTTAACTTAGATCAGCCTTCACACTCGCTTTTATCTATCGTCATTCATTCCATGTGTATCTCTGTCAGAGGCATTCAGAAGCATCATTCGAGGAGCATATGCACGTATGCAATTGGATTGGCGAATATCCATTTGCTAAGTATGTGATAGCTTTCGAAGATGGAGGGTGTTCCTGTATTCACCGTACCTAATAAGCAAACCCTTACTACGATAACTTGAAGATTGAGAAGTTCATGTTTTAATAATATATGTATCTCCTAGTATAGTGCAAGAGATGCAAATAGAGAGTCGTATGTTCATCATACAACATCCCTGATTCTTAGGAAACCACACAGTTACATCTGAGAGATAGTGAGGTGATGCAGCAAAAACAATGAAAGATTACTTACTAGCCATTGCCAGAAAGCCTCGGCTTTGTTTCTCGGCGGAGGCTCATCATGGCTAGTAATATGGTTACTTTCTGACGTCAAATACGAATTGGATGACTTACGTGTCAGCCTCGATCTCCGCGATGTCACTCACGAAGTCCATTTCGTGGGCCTTAACAATGGGTTTTCGGATATACAGCTTAGCCCCAATGTACAAAACCGGGAAAAGAGCGAGAGGCAAGTAGTTCGTTACGAACGTATCTGTTGCCCATTGGTCTCTAAGGAAGACCTTCCAGCCACTGAACTACAAGTCAAATGCAAATTAATGATGCAACTTGAAAATAAATAAGTCGACACAGTCACTTACGAGACAGATTAAAAAACAGAAAATCATGGCATACCAAGCCGCATAGGGTTGGAGTTTGGATGCGAAGGGGAGTTTACTTCTATCATAGCCTTGGGCTTTCAGACCTTCATAGAAACGGAGGTAAGTCAAGGCGATCCCGGACCAAGTGATCATTCCGGCAACCGCGGTCATGTTGGCGAGCCAGCTGAACACCTTTCCAGAACCGGCGTTGACACCCATGTAAGATAGCAGGGAAAACAAGGAGCAGAAGATGATCGAAACGTAGGGAAGACCCTTCTTTGACGTTTTCAGGAAAATCTTCGGTGCATTCCCAGCAGACGCAAGGCCATCTGAATAAAAATGAGCGAGAGAAGGGTTCATTGATTGGGTCAACATCCTCACAAAGTGCACGGGAGCTGGTATAAAGGTCACTCGATGCAGCCGACCATGCCGAGGTAAGTAAACAGGCATTGATAATCTCAGAAATGGGTAAGTCACGAAAAATGAAACAAAATTCAACATGCAAACCGAAGGTAGAGACTTGATTCCGGCGTTCTGAATGGCAATGACGAAGGGCGACGATGCGGCAGTCCCATCAGAAAGGTCAAGGCCCGGAGAATCAGATGGAACGAGAAGGCCAATCACAAGAGTTCCTGCAATGTAGAATAAGAGAATACCTTACATCGATGACATTCAGTATTTCGTCACGAAAATTCAAGTAGAGAGGCATGACATACGAATATAAACTCGTCGAATTACTTTAGGCAAATTGCGTCTAGGATTTTTGGCTTCTCCTGCTGCAATCTAGAAGTTAAGCCGAAGTCATGGTGGGAAAGCCGAACATAGAAACACCTGCAACTTACTGCTACAATCTCTGTCCCGATGAAGGAAAATGCTGCCTGTGACATGACGGCCCACCATGCCAAGAAGCGACCCTTTGGACCCTGAATTTCAGAGAATTGTACAAATGGACCGGGATTTTTCCAGTACCGGAAACCAATGCGGTCATGATTGGGTCCACCTAGTCATCTTAAGTATGGCGGGTGTGATACCGCCTGCATTTTACATACCACCGAGATCGAGGACGACGCCTAGTATAATGAGACCCACAATTGTGATAACTTTGATCGAGCTTTCTCGAGATGAGATGGTTAAAAGCCACGATATTCAAGGTACTCACGCGAAAATGAACTCAGCCTCTCCGTACACACCAGCGCCAAACATGTTGATGACGATAGTGACAATCATCGTAACCGTTATCCAAACAGCAGGGTTGGTATCTTTGTCCCAAAACCCAATGAGAACAGCAGCAGCGCTAAGTTCAGCAGGCAGGATGATGCTCCAGTTATACCTTGGGTTCAATTTTGAGTTTGTCGAGTTCAAAGCAGATAAGAATAAAATACCAGTAATTCCATCCCATGGTGAATGAAAATGCAGGGTCGACGAAGCGCTCTGCCAGTTTGATATGCCCGCCGGCAATGGGGAGATAGGCAACCATCTCTCCGAGAGAAATCTGAATTGCCAGAGGTCAACGCGAAGTATTTTGTCCAACTTTAAATGCAAAGCTACCATGACACTGTAACAGATTGTGCCCATGGCCATATAACCAAGCAAAAGACCTGCGAGAAAGGTTAACAGAAGAAAAATGGACATAGTGTTCCACACATACCGATGGGTCCTCCATTTCTCAGTGATGTTGCAGTTCCCAAGAACAAACCTTGTTGCAGAAGGTGGTGAGACGCGAAACGCGGGCTCAATTACATGTGTGTACCTGTACCGATGACACCGCCAATACTGTAGCAAGTAGAATTCGAGTAAGAAACAAATCAGAAGCTCGCATCTACATACTGACCTGATCATGGCAATATGTCGATTCTTCAGCTGCCGGACAAGCTTGACCTCTCCATGGCCGGGAGCATCTTCCCGCAAGGACTCAGCATCAACACTGGACTTGGCTTTCTCGTCCTTGTAGTCCATCGTTGACATCGTAAGGTTCAAGAAACAAGTGGGCGGAGAATTTGCATAGCTCCATGCCAAAGATAGTTCTTATAGGACCACCCCTAAATTCGAGTCGGATCCTCCCAACAACCGACCCGCTTTTTTTGACGTCTTGATTCGATTCCATCCGTTAGGATTTTTTGTTCCAGCCGCCCAGGACCCAGAGTGCATCTGACCTAAAGGATTGGAGATAAGAGTCAAACTGGCTTCCGATTGATGGTGGAAGATATGTAACTTCGGCCTGCCAGCCAATCAAGGCGATGAAAATCATGAGCGAAAGACGGCGAAGGACCACGGCTAAACTTATGGTACCAGTCCATTCAAATATGATAAGCATTCATCAAGATATCAACGAAATAACCTGAAGAGACTATCGATCCATCTGGTTACCATATCCGCGTAAGGCGGAGTGTAGATCGGAACCCAAAACCCCGTGACTTGCTCGCCTGCTCGCTCATCCAGCCGAATTGCAGTCGTTGCAACATTTTCTCCAGAAGAGTTTTGATTTTCGGCATCACGAATGTATGGCAAGACGCGGGACGATAAATCTGGTGGTAATTGAGAGCTGGATTGACCAAGTGGCCGTCGATTCGAATGACCCGGAGTACGCGATACTCCAGCTTTTTGTTCAAACACATTCCTTGGCATCGCAAGACCAGGCTTTGGGCGGCTATTCACTTCAGCAGTTACGAATTTGGCCCTTTTCCACGTCTCAACGACATCCCCTGTCATGGTCTCCCGAATGCTGTCGTCCGACTCAAGCTTGCGTTTCTTGACCATTTGTTGTATGTTGCCCTGTTTATTCCTGGCATCCAACCGCTCGCTTATTGCCTGCATTGCGCGTTTCAGACTGCCCTCGGATCGCCTCGCACGGGGTACCTTATAAGGTCTATCTGGATGACGTTGCTTCAGAAGTCCCACACGTACAACCTGGTTATTGTGTTGCCGAACATATTCGATGATAGCGGGATCCTGCCAGCGAGGATTCATTGGATCCCTCTTGAGAGCATCCGGATGTGGAAGGCCGAGTTCAGCGCATCGTCGAATATTTGCTTCAACTATTGCTTCTTTCGAAGCCGATGGGGAGAGCTCATAGGCGAAATCCTGTACTTTGATCGGCGGGAAACGTACTGAACTTGGTCCAGCTATCGCACCTGGAAAAAGTAGAAGTTAAATAAAAATCACCTCGTATATATAGTTGAGGACATGCCTTCGCTATCATAAGTAGAATTAGAAATAGACGACTCCTCAGTGCTATGAAAACGGATTTTCTTCACAGGTCGAATGCAATAATCCGGTTCAGCGACTTGTTTACGCTTGCGAAGATTATATCGATGTGAGGTCGAATCCGCTTTCTTGAACTTGCCATCGCCGACAACGTCCTTTTCTCCACCTGCCACGATGTGTCGCTCGTTTACTGGATTGGGAACGGATGCGATGGATGCGATGGATGCGATGCCTGATTCATTGTCAGTTGCGGAAGGCGGATCAGAAAGTATGGTTGATGATGCTTCGCCGTCCTCTGAGCATTCTATAATATCTAGAAAGCGTCCAACCTCCAACACCAAATCCCTGGATGTCTGACCGGGCATGACGAATCGCTTTGGAATATTTTCGCGAGCTGAGAATTCCGATGAAGCTGGCGCATCCGGGTGCCTTGCCGAATTCTGACCTCCCTTCCTCGACTGCGGCTTGATTGTAAGTATATCTGCAATTCGATCTATGGATCCGTCATGCTCCCCGTTGTCGCCGCTGTGTAACGAAGAACTAGCATTATCGTCAGGTTTATGGGCAATGTTCCGAAGATGGAGCTGCTGTTTAAGCAACTTCATTTCCTCTTCAAAGTCGGAGGGTTTTGGAGAGGCGAGCCCAAACGTTTCCGGGTCAAGTACGCGACTGCTCTGGAAGTTCATAATCGTCACCTTGGCGTCTCCGCCGATTAAAATATTGGACAATCGCATATCGCCATGATAGACGCCGAGTGTATGGAGCTTCTGGACAGCTTCAACACAGCGCTGCTTGAGAATTTTCGGCATGTCTGGGGTCGCCGACATGAAGAAAGAACGATGAGGTGGGGCCATTGCTATGCTCAGCCTTCCAACATCGCAGTAAACCCCGATGACTGTTGGAACCACAACCCCTTGCAGAGGCATAAGACGAGTTTTATAGAGGGCTACCTATAGATAGTTTGACTTAATTCTAATTAAGCTTTCGTAGAAGACTTACCTCCGTATGGAAGCCATCCCAATAACCATTGGTGGTTGAACTGAAGAACGTTAGAATGCAGAGACTGGTTGCAGATGTACTCGGATTGCAGATGTACTCACAGTTTCGACAAATAATGGATATTCCGGTCCCCAGCAATACCGGTATTGATAGAAACGGAAAAAGCACTCCCCACTGTATCATTGTTAGCGGTATAGCAAACCGGAAGGAGCTGACTCACTGGAGAGGTACAAGTTGGGTGTGGCGTCTCTTATGACAACGTTGTTTAACCACTCCCATTCGCCAGTGGGTTTGTAAATGATTTCCTCCAGTATAGTGGAAGACGATTCAGATGCGTGGCCGCCATTGGCTAAGGATTTCTTGGGCTTCTTGAGCCGTGACATGTCGGCCAAAGTGTCCAATGGAATTGTCGGTACTACAGGTTCTTCTAATAGTTCAAGGGAGAGGTCGTAATGTGGCGCTCGCAACACGTCTAAAAAAGAAGGAGCAGGCCTCTCCCTAGGGCGGGAACTGGAGCTAGCGCTGGGTTCGTCGGTTGAGGGCACAGACATGGGAGTAGTTCAAGGGGGTAGATGACGGGGATTGAAAGGCACGGGGACGGCACGGGTGTTTATAGCGATAACTGTAGCCATGCTCTCGCAATTGAGTAAAAGATTGCTTTGGCTTTGGCTTTGTTGCAGATCCAGGACAAGCAGAAAACAAGGATCGAAGAACAACGACGACATCAGTGATCACTGCCTTCACCTACTTAGAGGCTCCTTGTTTTCGGCTCCGCCCGGTCCGGTCATGCTACGCCACCAGACTTCCAAAGGCAGTTGTAGATAAGTAGTCTCTCCTAGACAGACACCATCAGTCGTTCCTCCTTTCTGTAAGTTGTAGATACTCTGCTTGAACCTACGCAGGCTTCAGATATCCGTATCTGACCCTTGAGGAAAAAACAAGGGTAGATGATTACTACTGTAGATGTGCTATATTAAAAGGTGTATGATATTATTGCACGTAGCTAGAATAGTATTGAATGCCATTATGCGCATGATGATGATGTGATAGATATATTGCATGTGAGTACCTAATCATTGAACGTCCAACCACCAGGCATGCTCGTTTCCCTCTCTCGCCTGGTCAATGCGCTGACGTCGTCGCGATTAGGTGATGTAATTACGTTACGACACCGTTGTATGCCACAGACGGGGTCGCTCAGTTGAGATTCAGAACGCGAGTGGAAGGTAAGGCATAAAAGGCTAGATGGGCGACGGGTTCGGGAGATATTGCCTCTGGAGGAACCAACCGACAAGTTCAACCAGCTCCCCGTTAGTTCGTATTCCTCTAGTGAAACCCCACTCGACTCATTTCTCTCGCGCTCCATGGCAACGCGCCGACGGTCGGCGAGCCATGTCGTTAGCGTTGTCGTATCAGAGGAGTCAAAGGAGTTGGCGGACGAAAGTGGCACGTGTGAGGAATACTGAGATTGTACTTTAGCAGTTGGCCGGAGAGGTTTTTTCAAGAGCGATATTTTTTTTGCAACTTGCATGATGTTCTTGCTAACTGTCGACGCAAAGCTCTTTGGTACGTTCAGAAACTTTCGTTCCGTCGTTTTCACTGGGACCTCCGGGAAGTCCATTGGCTCGGGGGCTTGAGCACCAGTCCGCGAATATGGACGTGAATAGCAGCCGGATAGACTGGATATGCGAGATGAAGGACTCAGTGGACGGAGAATGTCTCGTCTGAGTAGCGGGTCCCAGGGTGCATAAGGACTGTTTGAGTGCATAAATGGGGGGATTGCCACGATTGTTTCGTGTGCCGTGAAAGATGTTTCCGCCGTTCTCTCCGTCGTCTGCTCTCCATGAGATTGTACTGGAAGTGAGAAAGAAAGAGGTGATAGGGATTTAAGCATTGGTTCATAAGGTTCAATGACGCTGTGGATTGAAAAGTTGAGAAAAGAGGGTAGCTGCAGCGAGGATGCATGAGGAAGGGGCGGGAGGCGCGGAAAGGAGGCTAGATCTATATGGGGTTTAGGGAGGAATTGTACGGAACTTGCACAGTCCTGAGTAGTGTGAAAGAGGGTATCTTCCCCTGCCAGCTCACGACTCTGCAATTTATAGTTTCATCATAGTTATTGAACCAAGAAACTGGGGATGAACATACTGCCAGTTGTGCGAGGTTGAAATTTGGCGATCTATCTGACAATGGGTGACGCACTGCCCGCCTATTAGATAGATCGGTTCTTGTAGGTTTCCGAACCTTCACGTAGGATAATCCATCGAATGTTGCACCACTTATTAGGGAGGAATTAGATGACTCCATGGTACTGTCGAGGCCGGCTGGACAGTTCTCGGAATTGTCATGTGGAGCCATAGGATTAGAAGTGTATAGAGCGTATAATTGCAGATCTTGAAGGGGCATGCGTGCACTTTGGCGTAACAATTATGAATGAATAACTTAGCACCAGGGGTCGGACCAGCAAAGTTCAAACAAGTCGCGTCTCATTTGGCATGGACATCACGTGAGTCATCTTGATGATGATCGTATGATCGGACTGCCGGACTCTCACTTGCCGCCTTGCCGCAAGCAGTACGTATGTACCGAGTTGGTGCTTACTACTTACCACCGTGCCGGACAAATCTCCCACTAAATACCGAATCTACTGCCATGCTTTGCCATCCTGGCACACGCATGTTCGTCAAATGACTTTGTGCCTGATTGCCAATGTGTTGAAACCCACCACTGGCAGGTCTCATCAGACCAACCAGCGCAGAGTTCAAATAACAAAAACCCATCTTCATTTTCCTTACTTGCCTCAGCCCTCAGTGGCAACGCTGAAAATTAACGAATTATTGTCCCCAGTTGCATGTATCCAATCACTCGAATGGCACCTGGCTCGCGTTGCAATCTGACGAATTTGTGGTGAATTACATACTCTGTCGGTTGTTGCAACGCGAATCCTATTCTCGTGCTTGAACCTCGGATTTGGACAGCTAGAGCCTAGGGCCTTTGGATGCTACTATATATAAAACGCGTGGACACACTCGGCACTCGTCTATAAGTCTGTAACCCTGCCATGACCATGCAAGTCTAGTGCGCAAATATCTCGGATGTTGACGACGGCCCGCCGCTTATATTTCGGACTCTTGACCTTGCAGGCGGCTTCCATCTCAACTCCCTGATATTTCTATAAAATGCAGGACAACTAGTTGCTCGTCTTTCCCGGTCAGTATCACTGGCAACTATGTTTAGGGTTAGAAGTCTCGCGGCCCTTGCTGTAGTGGCCATGAACTCTGCGGTTTACGCTGTACCCTCCCAGGCCTACATCTGGAAGAATGTCAAAATCGGCGGCGGCGGCGGCTTCGTGCCAGGCGTCGTATTCAATCCGACTGAGAAGGTCTGCCTATCCCGTTGTTGCGAGACCTTTGTCTCTCAGTACATACCACGTCTTTAGGGGCTTGCCTATGCGCGCACTGATATTGGTGGCGCATACAAGCTGAACGCAGACGATTCTTGGACCCCACTTCTCGACTTTGCAGATGACGCTAGATGGAATTACTGGGGCGTTGATGCCCTCGCGACCGATCCCGTCCAACCCGCTCGTCTTTACCTAGTATGTGGCTTAAATTGTCTTATGCTTTCCCTGTTTGTTGATTCATTTGCCAGGCGACAGGAATGTACACCAACTCCTGGGATCCCAATAATGGCCAGATCCTCATTTCGACCGACTATGGGAAAACATACACATCGTCCCAACTTCCTTTCAAAGTTGGCGGGAACATGCCGGGCCGCGGGATGTGCGTATACTGGGTTCTTCCTTCGTTTCGAGCCTAATGCATCTGTTCCCAGGGGAGAGGTATGAGCCGTGTATACCTGGTAAACCCCGTCCTGATGCGCCAGACAGAGACTTGCCGTCGACCCAAACAGCAATGACGTCTTGTTCTTTGGTGCTCGCAGTGGTAAAGGGCTTTGGAAATCCACGAATTTTGGGGTCACCTGGACCCAGGTCACTTCCTTCCCCAGTACTGGCATGCGAATGCTTTCTTTTTCAGTCGAGACTAATCTAAACAGCTATTTCGATCTCTATTAGGTACATATATTCCAGATGCGTCAGATACCAGTGGATACAACAGCGAAAAAATTGGTACGAGTCCTCTCTTAATCTTTTACCTCTCACAATACCAATATTCAATTCTCTCAGGCATTGCATGGGTGACTTTTGATAAGACCTCCGGAATATCTGGGAGCCCCACACCGCGTATTTTTGTCGGTGTTGCAAATAAGGGTTCCAGCAGCATCTTTGTCACCACAAATGGGGGGACGTCATGTAAGCACTTGGTTACTTCGCAGAATTAGAAAATTCAACGCCTCGATTTCAGGGTCCGCTGTTGCTGGCCAGAACACCACATATCTTCCTCATAAGGGTGTTCTGTCGCCTTCAGAGAAGGCTCTCTACATCTCGTACTCAGACGGAGCAGGCCCTGTGCGTTCAAACAACGCGTCGCAGTCACGAATGCATTCTGACTCGGATATATAGTACGATGGAACCCTTGGCGCAGTCTACAGATACGACATCACATCATCCACTTGTGAGATCGTCTTTTATGTGGTCCATATACCTGATCTTGAATAACAAATACAGGGAAGGATATCACGCCGGTGACTGGCGGAGACCTGTACTTTGGCTTTGGAGGTGTTGCGATCGACTTACAGAAACCAGGGACTATAATGGTTGCCGCTCTCAATTCCTGGTGGCCCGATGGACAAATCTTCCGATCGACTGACAGTGGTGCGACGTGGAGCCCATTCTGGGCCTGGGGAGTGTACCCAGCTCTCAATAAACATTACTCATACTCGAACTCGCTTGCACCTTGGCTGGGCCCGAACTATGTTGACACAACACCAGGTAACAAGCAAATTGGATGGATGATGGAATGTGCGTAGTTCCTTGATACCATTCAACGACGCTCATATTTCACTAGCCCTCGTCATCGACCCTATGGACTCGAACCACTGGTTGTATGGTACCGGCGCTACTATTCAAGGTGGAAGGGATTTGCTGAAGGTACATATTGACTATGTCGAGCAACGTGGCAAACCTTCCTAACACACTTCCAGTGGGACACCGCCCACAACGTTTCACTGAAGTCGCTCGCAGATGGAATCGAAGAAACTGCAATCCAGGGTTTGATCTCTCCGCCTTTGGGTCCGTCCCTTCTGTCGGCTGTTGGAGATATTGGAGGTAAATGCATTAGAAGGCTATCCCCGGAGACAAGGTCTAAATCCTAATTTTTTTTTAGGCTTTGTCCATATATCATTGACGACGGCGCCCAAGACATTTTTCATCGACCCTACCTGGGCGACTTCTGCAGACATCGATTTCGCTGGAAATAAACCAACCAACATTGTCCGGATTGGTACGGGTGACAGGTCAGCAACATGATACCACGATGCAGTGTCGTTGAACGTCAATCATGTTTATTTTATCTAGCACGACTGGAAAACAAGCAGCCATGTCCACAGACTCTGGCGCGACGTGGTAAGTATTGAGTAAAACATGCCTTTCACTTGAATAAGAATTTACTCTATGCCTTAGGGTCCAACATTATGGCGCAGCTGATGATGTATCAGGTAACTCCTACCTTTGCTGCCAAAGGAAGCTGATGCTTACATGGGAACAGGTGGAAAAGTGGCTCTTTCAGCCGATGGTACAACGGTACTTTGGAGGACTGGGTCACATGGTGTTCAAGTGTCCTCAAACCAAGCAACATTCACAGCAGTTTCCACTCTTCCATCCACAGCCGTCATCGCTTCTGACAAGAAGAGTGATACTGTGTTCTATGGTGCTGCCGGATCGTCCTTCTATCTTTCCACTGACAGTGGCAAGACTTTTTCGGCGAAAAGCAGCCTTGGCACTTCCCTGTATCCTGTCAAGATCGTAGTCCACCCTGGTGTAACCGGCGACGTCTGGGTATCTACTGACAAAGGACTTTTCCATTCAACCAATTCCGGAACATCCTTCACCCCAATTGCTGGAGTTACTCAAGCATGGGCAATTGCGCTCGGAGCGCCTGCCAAGGCGGGAGACTACCCCACTCTCTTTGCCGCTGCTAATATCGACGGTATCGGTTATTTCAGGTCTGACAATGCAGGAGTAAATTGGGTGAAGATCAACGACGTGGCGCATGGGTTTGGCGCCGCTAGCGCGAATGTCCTCACGGCGGACCTGCGCATCTATGGTCGGTAGGCACGATTATTGTATTGGGGCACCACATCTAACTGACTTGAGTGCTTCAGTGTCTATATTGGCACTAACGGTCGTGGAATTTTCTACGGCGACGCCAGCGGTGCTGCTCCTTCACTTACGGCGACGGCCACCAGCTCGGTTCTGTCATCCGCTCTACCGTCACCCTCTATTACACTGACTAGCACTTCAACGTCGGCGAATCCAACGGGCACTGCGCCTGCGGGAGCCTACGGCCAATGTGGAGGTTTGTCGTACGACCGTGTATGTAAGTTCGCCAGGTGAACTTATCTACCTTTCAGGTCAAGGGTGGACAGGTCCAACGATATGTGGTTCTGGGTTTATCTGCACCTATAGCAATCCTTGTGAGCATCTTTTGCTCATTCGAGATGCTTTAAATGCTGATCGATTGTCACAGTCTACTCACAGTGTGTTCCATCCTGAGCAATTTCCCTGAGTGGTCAGAGTCATACGATGTATTCGCCTCTTAAAAGAGACTGCTTTGCATCGTTATAAGGTGGCAAGGACTGTCCCAATCATTTATGTTATGTGGCTACCTTCTTGCTTCTTCCCATACCTATAGCAAATAAATGGCAAACGAGACTGAAGCGTGAAATAAACACAAACCTCAAAGAACCGTCGGCGATCCATAACTCGAATGCCCCTGCAGCTTGTGAGGTCAAGGTTTTCCAGTTTCGTGCAAGAATCAATTATTGGGAATACCCCTTCACCTGTTTGGACCAGTCAAAGAAGAAGCAGAATTTGAGACACGTCTTTGGCTTACTGGTGAACTTTGTTCCTGCGACTTCAAGTGTCCTTAGGGATGGACAAGTTGCAATGTAAAGCCCAGCTTCGTCGTCTATACCGGTGTTATTTAGTATCAGAGACTCCAGGTGAGACGGGTCATCTGCCTCTGCAGATGCCAACCCCGCAAGATCAGAAGAGCGTAGTGACGTTATTCCGGCCAGATTTAATCTCTGGAAAGGAAGCTATCAGCAGTAATTTAGAGCTAAAGAAGAGTACACATGAGCACTTTGCACTTTCTCCCAACACGAGTGATGAAGTTTGCTAGGGGGCGGGCCGTCGTAGTGGATTGACCCAACTTGGTATTTCCGACTAGACTGAGGTTCTCCAACAAGAGAAACTGCTCAAGGATAGCAGTCAATGAGCGGAGAGTATCGTCATTCATTGTCATGGCCGACGAATTGCCCACAGATGCCCGTAACCCACGATTTACGCCTAGAGCCCCTATGGCCAATGTTCTCATATGTGGGAGTAGACTGACCACGCTGATGAGATCAGCACCGGATACGGCCGTAGACGTCAACGAGAGTTTTCGCAGGGCAGGAATGCGATTGTGTGAGAGGAGCGTTGGTGGGTGCCGGACAAGAGTAAAGGACAAGTCTAGCGTTTGCAGGGCAGGGCATAAAGTGAGGAGAGCCTCGATAGATGAGTCAGAAAGGGAAGTCTGGCGTAGCTTCAGGGTACGCAGCGCGGGAAAATTCCGGCCTTCTCCAATTCCAGCCAAAAAATTAGCAAACGTTGCGTCCGTCTGAGAATGTGGCGTATTATTAGAACGCGTCGAAGGTTTCAAGGAAAAGAGCTGGCCCAGTTTTGTATACCCGCAACTTTGAGCACCTCTATTTCCGGGCAAGCGATCATTAGGGGGACAAGGGAGAGAGGAGTAACGGAAGTGTAGCTGAAGTTCAAAATTCTGAGATTGTGACAAAACTCCGCAGCCGCGTGGGCTGTCTCTGCGCCAACTTTTGTACATCCGCTGTTATTGCAAAGGTCAATGCATTCAAGTGGGTAACGAGAGTGCTTGATTGATCACCGTAAAATAAGCTTGCGTAAGTGCGGCAAATGTTTCAAGAGAGAAGCAAAGGTCTTGTCTGAAATATCGCCAAAACCTGACAGTTCGAGTTCTTGAACGCCAGCATTAAACCTCGGAATATCAAGGATTGTGCCCTTCTTGACCCCAGGCAAATCACTCCTGAGTGTAATAGAAGGGCCGCGAAGAAGAAACTGTCTTTCATGTCAGCATATGATCTCGGTCTGATGCGAAGAAAAATTCACGGTAACAATAAATTCGTGTGTCAGATATGTTGGCCATGAGCTACGAAGCATTGCGAATAACCGCGGGATCAAAAAATCTGGGAGTAGTCTGAGGTGTTGGGATGTAATTTTCCAGACAGCCTCGTCTTTTCTTAGCTTTAAAAAATTCGCGACAAAAACGCGTGCACATAATGTCGTAAGCGCAGGAACAGTTGAGCTCCCCAGACAGCGAGTCGAAGACGCAGACGACGAGGGACTGTTCTGTTGGGAGGACGGGGAGTCGGCCTCTGACGGTGCTCCGAAGGACGGAAGTCCTGTGCGTTGCCGTTTCGATGGCCGTCTGGACATGGAATTCAGTGGTAAAGAAAGTTAAAGTTTAGTAATGAACGAGTTCGAATTGATGTCACTTATTTGTCTTTATGTGGTACAAGTTGCATGCATCTGTGGCTGTGTTGACTTTGCAGATTCTGGTTATAAGTAATATAGCTATAGAAGTGCTATAGAGTGAAATTATTCAGAACCGGTGTCCAAAACTCCATGTAGGGAGAATATAAACAAGCCGTGAGAGCTAAAATTTAATTAAATGGCCTTATCCTCGAGGATAGATACTTGATTGGGTTCCAAACAAGAAGGGTCACAGCAACCACGACAGGGCCAACGGTAATTCGCCAGAGAATCCGCTCCACAGTATCCAGATGCGACATGGAGAGGTTGAAAAGATAAGCTAAAAAGCGGGGAGTCTGAATGAAGGCGATATGTGGGATGTTGAAGGGAGGTGGGAATGTGTAGGGACCCGATTCTGACACAACAGTGCGGATGAATGTCTTCCGCGCCTCCTGTCCAACTGGATCAGAGTATTGATCCCAGGGATCCGAAGCCAACTCCCTATGTGACAAAGTTGGAATCGTTGTCGCAAGAATGAAGATCGACACAAGCATCAGTGCGATCACAGTGAAAAACAAGAATAAGAAGGTGACGCGTGTTTCCATCGGGGTGGGATCAAGGGTGGTTGTATACACTTCGGCAATGATCGTCTTCAGGAATGTTTCGAATAAAGAAAGGGATAAGAGATATGAAGTCAAGAGAAATAGTGGGAGGTAGAACAGGATTGCAGGGAAGAAAATTCGCCAAATTCCTTGATTTAACAGCATCGCTAGTGGTAAGCTGTGATGATGAGAGAGGAGAAAGAGATGGCTCGGGGACTCAGGAAGGTTGAGCCCAAGAACATGTAGAACGGCACCCCACTGAAGAATACCAAAGCCGCTATTGGAGGGGTGTGGGACAGATGGCATACTGCTCAAGAAAGCGACGGGGATAATCCATGAACTCGTGTTGGCAAGGGACCGAGGACGGGGGATGAAGGATAAAGAGAGGAATATCAGGAGTACTTCGCGTAATCCATACTGATATTCCAACCAATCATCAGAAGTGTGTGGTTGCTGGATGGGGTATAGGAGATAATTGACAAGAACGGCAAGGAAAAGAAGATGGGTTATCCACTCGATAAGGTGTAAGGTTCTTAGTGGTTGGGTGAGAAAAATCAATTCGATATTACATGGTCTGCTGACTTACCGAGGGGTAGAAAGTGTATCATATCGGGCAAGCCAACTGAGGGTCGGGCTACTCCCAAATCGGGTATCCATTGAGCGTCCATATTTCCACGTATGCTCGAGGCTTGCAATGATCAGAGGATGAGATGTTAATGCCGTGCTGGACTCTGCGTCGCCCAGAAAATCGAGAACTAGGAAAACATGATTAGACTCAACAGCAATAAGACGTGATGGGAGACACTGCATACCACGACGCGTATTGTCTCCCTCATTCTCAACCGGAAAGCGAGTCCATAACACAGTTTCAATATTGAAAATGCCGCGATACTGGGACAGAAATAGTTGCCAAATGTTGGTGATGCATTTCTCCAAACTGTCCACATCATGGGCATCTACTTTTCTGCCAATCCAGTTCTCGTAAATGTCCGGAGCGTTGCCAGACTTTATTCTTGTTTTCCTTAGTTGTAGGAGAACGACGAGGGCAAATGCGACCTCCGTCGGATGGTGACATATAGGCGAGCCATCGGGGCGTAAATCCTCGAAGCGTATCGCTTCCGCGTCCAAGGTACTGATGCGTGCAATAACATGAGAAATTGAAGGCAGGTATTCTGGACTGGGTGGAGTATTGAATTCGGACTCGAGTAAAGGGGTGGATTCGTCCATCACAAGATGGACGCTTGTGGTGAGATTTTATTTGGCAGTGTTACGCCGAGGCCTTCGCGTCGCCTGTCACGTCCGACGCTGTGCTTGACATTGAGCTACAATCTTGAACCTTGCTGCGATGAGCGTGTCAACGCCCTTACTTGACACCATAGAACCAGATGAGCCATCCGGGGTGCCTTCTGGGAACATCAGTTCTTCAAAGAACACCGTCACCCGAACACCTGTCGTCCTCACACCAACCTCGAGGAATGTAGATCAAATGGACACCACCGAGGGCGATGCTGAGTCGGGTACTTAGGCTCTGGACTAGTCAGTTGGTCACTAACTTACAGCTTTACAGGTATAGCGGGAATTTTCCGTCAAGTGCGACTAACCGTTTCTTGCTTCTCGTGTCCCATCTGAATTTCGACCGCAGTCCGCTCACCCTCTGGCCTTGTTCTTCTTGTTCTTCTTCCGCATTGCTGCCATTTCAGTATACATTCTATGCGGGTTCTTCACGGATAACTATGTCCTTTCGGTTCGAGCTTTCATGCGCTGCTTCTACTTGATCTTCGGTGTTCATGCGTTCCCAGGCTGTCGCAGTTGTCTTACTGCTTGCAGTGGACTTTTGGAACTGTCGAGTGAGTAATATTCTTCTCTTGACGAACTATCGCTCAAAGCACACGTAGAACGTTGCAGGCCGAACTTTAGTAGGCTTACGGTTTTGGAATCAAGTAGGCTTGCTTCCACATACCGCCATGCTCAATAATATTAAATTAAGTCATCTTCAGGTGGATGACGATGGGGAGAGTTACTGGGTATTTGAAAGCCGAGATGTGGGTGTGTTTTCACTTTGTTTTACCTTTTACTCATCTGCTCTCAAGCCTTCCCGCCCAGCGAACCCAATCGACTCGAAGTACGTCCAGGAGATTTTTCTTGAGTCAGTGATTGGCTGAGATTTGTGGTCCCTTTAGGATGTTTTGGGTATGTCCTGATCGCATCTGGGAGGCTCTATTCTTCCTCATTTACACTGTTTCCTTCAGATTGCGGTCTACTCTTTCCCACTGCTGTGGACTGCCCTTCTCATAGTCTCTCTCCTCAAGTTAGGCTTCGCGTACGTTTTCAGAACCTTTCGGCACTTGCTGTCCGTCCTCATGATCTCACAGCTTCATCCCCATTGTCGTTCTGGCACTTCTTTTCAACTTCACAAACGCCATTGGTTATACATATGCGTAAGAACATGGCATATTGGTTTACTACTGATTCTGACTCTTCTTTTGCCGCCAGTGATCGAGACGCTAAACAAAGATGGGCGAACAGTGTAGGATCAAGTTGGGGTCTGGGTGGCTTTAGTGGCCAGCTTCTCGCTGGGGCTGTAAAGAACAGTGTTGGAAGAGTTTTTCGAGCGTAATTCTCGCGAGTCAAAATAGATTTATTAATTCCTGGTTCTGTGTGGAGCAATGCATCGGCCACAAGGGCCCCACCTAACCATACACTCGTAAAGAAATAACAATGCAGCAAAGAAAGCGGAAACAGCGACGGCTCACCGGAGGATGAGTCTGAACCATATGTACCAAAAAAATGCGAAAGGGTGTTAGGCGATCCTGACCAAATGATAAAGAAAAGAAGAAATATGTACAGAACGACTAGTAGTACAAAGAATGAATTTTGATGGAGAATAATAATGCGTGCACGCCAGTCCAATGTCGATTGTCAAAATAACAGGCTGGAATATGTGGGCGAAATAAAAAGGCGTGGAGTGATGATAAGAGGGGGAATACAGAAACTACATCCACACGGGTCCACAGGAGCTGGCTGATAACTTACACTGGTGTCTGGTCATAGCAAGGTTGAAACGACGACGCATAAGGAGCATGTATCGCATAAGTCATACAGTCGCGTCAGCTCTGTGGATGCGGTGAAGTCATACATAGCCATAGCAATGCATGTGTGAGAAGGGTGTCCCGAGGGCCTTATTGCAGGCCAACATATCCACGTGCATCGACTTTCGAAAAAGCCGTGGTGGGTGTCGGTGGTGCACCTAGCCCAATGAATGATCGAATTCGTCCCTGGGACCGGAACGTCGAAACACGCGGGGTCGCCATGCTCGGGAAGGGCACGAGGTCGCTCATATTGGAAGTGAGCGTCATAGTAGATGGTGTCCTTGTCGTTAAGGTCGGTGACGGAGGGAACACGAACAAGGTTTGGGAGGGTGTGGAAACGGACGAGGAAGAAGAGTCTGGAATGGGGTTCGGTTTTCTGAGTAGATTGTTTCTGAGATGGAGTGGCGGCGGTAGCTTTTTTGATTCAGTGCGTGCACGGACTGGAGGCAATGAGAGGGTAGGGGTCCGTAGGGGAGTATATTTGTTGGGTTTGGGAGGTGACGGTTGAACAGGGCTGCTTGGAGGCGGTGTGGATTCCACGACAATGGCGATCGGAGACGATGGCACGGGTGGAAGAATGCCTATAGGTAATGGTCGGCGTTTCGCTTTGGTTGGCAGCCGTGAGGGGAGAGTGAACGATGAGCGGACAGCACTCCCTAGTGGTGGAGGGATGTTGAACGATGAACGGATAACAGTCGCAGGTGGAGGGGGTATTTTGAACGATGAACGGATCGCAGTAGCGGGTGGAGGTGCGAGGTTGAAAGACGTTTTCCAAACAGGAGCAGAAGGCGGGACACGCATGGCCGGGGGAGCAGTAGAAGGTGGGAAGATGTTGGAACGCTGAGGTGTGGCATCTAGTTCATCGTCTGGTGAGTTGGTAGCGGATGAATCGATACTGGGACTTCGTTCTCGATCGTCGTCAAACCCACCTCCAATGCCAAGCAATTCTTCTTCCTCATCCTCCTCAACGAGGTCTTCACTCCGCATGCTGCCGTTCGTCATGTTACTCGCAATGGAGCCAGCACGTTTGCGTGTAAGGCCAAAACGGTTCCTCCATGCTGTCCCCATTCCAACACCGGAGCCAGAAGATGACGCTAACGAGGATGCCGATGACTTGCGAGCGACTACGCGGTCCTCCATTGCCTTATCAAGTGCTTCTGCTTCCCGTAAAACAAATGTGCTTTCCTGCTCCTGTTCACCATCTGATGGGGCCTCATCCAGCATCCTCCGCCGCCTACCCCATTCCTCCTCCTCATCAGCACAGCTTGACGCTTCCGAACCAGATGGCGAACCCGCTTCACTTTTAAGTTTTTTCTCGTATTCCAGTAACTGATAAATGAGTCTGCATGAAGTACAGTAAGGGGGGCCGTAGCAAATGGGATGTGTCCTGGGTGGAAATGACGTACGACATATTGGGACCGACCCATTTGCTCTTTCCCTTCACAAAAGAATAGGCTCCTTGCATCCCCTTGAGAGCCCATACTTCAGGCGGAACAGATGGAGAACGTTCTGCGGCTGCCCGCATGACCAAAGCAATGACAAAAGTCGCGGACCGCGAGATGCCACATTGACAGCTGGACAGATGTATCAGTACTGGTATTGCGAAAACATCGGAGAAGTGAAGGTGGTGACATACTGGACAAGAACGCCCTCACCGCGCGCGAGAGCGGCATCAGTGAACTCCATAGCAGCCTGAAAACCAATATGGACAAGGTCTTGCTGGCCGTGTGACCACTGAAGTTTGAGATAGTGCATGCTGGGTCTACCGGTGGCCAAGTTTGCGGGATGATATGTAGACTCGGCACCATCGGATTTCTTGAAATCGGGGGTGGAAGATACCGCACGAAGTGGCTGGTAGGAGCTACCTGCGTCGAGGGGGGAGGCGACCTCCTTGGCGACGTTCAATACAGACTTGATACCGCGTTCGATAAGACCCTTCCAATCTCGAGCATTGTCCTCTGAGCCCAACCAGATGCCAGGAATGATCTGAGTGGGCCCATCGGCATATGGTACAGCATTATCGCCGCCGTCCTCTTCCCTGCGGTGAAGGAGGGAGTTGGCAGTAGCATTGACAGTGGTGGGCAGAGAAATGATCGAAGGTCGCCGTGGCCTCTCAGCGTGGGGAAACTCAGGGGCAGCAAGACTGACAGCGCTATGGGGCTCGGATGCTAGCTGGAGAGAATTAGAGGACGACTGAGCAGATGGGAGGGTGAGGGAGAGCTTTTTCATGTTTCTGAGTGATTTTGGTTTTGCAGAAGGAGGAAAGGGTGAAAAATCCGAATCGGAAGTAGCAGAAGACAGTGCAGAAGCCGAGCTATCGCCCAGGGCCAGGGTTATTTGAGGATTATGAGCGGGGGTGTCGATGCGCAGAGACGCAGGTGGCCCCCTCTTGCGTGGCATGGGCGCCATATCCGGCGACTGCGGTGCTCAACGAACCGTGCGTAACGAGCGTGTCCCAATCGTATGACGGCAATCCGCACGACCAGCGTAGCAGCAGAGCTCTGACTGTATGAAGAAGAAATGAAGGAAAGAAGGAGAATGGTCGCAGCTGGAGCCGCTGTAAGTACTTAGAGCAACAGCCTGCCCGAACAGCAACCACAACGTGATACTTTTGATCGGATTTATAGTACATGTGGACATGGCGGCCACATTTTACAGCAAGCACTGCACACATACTCTCCTTACAATCTTATCTTTCGTCTCCTCAACTCCTTCGTATTTACTTACCCTGCTCTGGACTGAGGCTCGAGGCTGCTGTACCCGGTGCTCGACCCCAGGTGCAGCGACCGTCAATTGCCGGGAACCGTGTGAAATACAATTTCGAGAAGAGTTCAAATTGTTCCTTCATGCCAAACAGATACCAGGTTGCTTTCCTTGCATCCCTCGTCCTGACCTTCTCCTTCCTCGTCTTTTCCGCCCACTACATAAACGCCAAGCTCCGTGCGGCAGGCTACGACTTCTCCCAGATCATCCTCATAGGCTTGCCAGAACAACCAACAGACACCGGCCGCATAACCATGTCCGACTTCAAGGCGCAGGTTATCGACACATTCAAGCACATCAGCCTCGATGACTTCAGGGCTGTTGAGATTCCCCACCTCGGCACGTACAACCTTGTCGAGATTGCCACCTCACCAGCTGTTGTTATCACTGCTGTCATTGTCATCGCGACCGCAATCTACTCTAAGGTCCTCCATACTGGTCAGATTGCTTCCCGTTATCTTCTTAAGGAACACCTCGTGCTGACTATCGCGTGCTACAGGACGTACCAAGCCCTTGAACCCCAACCTCTGGCAGGAGTATCCCTTGGAGAAGAAGATCCAGGTGTCCCCCAACACGGCAATGTCAGTATCCGTTTCACGTTGTCATTCATCTCACAAGAGTTAAAACGAGTCGCAGTTACCGTTTCACATTGCCGCACCCTCAGGATGTTCTCGGACTTCCCGTCGGACAACATATCTCTGTAACTGCCGATATTAATGGCAAGGCTGTCACTCGCAGTTATACCCCCATCAGCAACGATGATGACCGTGGCTTTTTCGATCTCCTCATCAAGGTATAGCCATATTATTCACCTGTCCACACGCAGAGACTGACCCACTCTCGCAGACCTACGAGAAAGGAAACATTTCGCGTCACTTCTCCACTCTCAAGTTGGGCAATGCGATTCGGGTCAAGGGTCCGAGGGGCAACTTCCAGTACTCGCCTGGTCTCACTGACCACATCAGTATGATCGCTGGCGGCACCGGTATCACCCCCATGATCCAGATCATCCGCGCAGCCCTGAGGAACCCCTTCGACAAGACCACTGTTAGCCTCATTTACGCCAACGTGAACGAGGAGGATATCCTTTTGAAGGACGACCTCGAGGAGCTTTTGGATGTCCATGAGCTCAAGTTCAAGATCTTTTTCGTTCTTAACAACCCTCCCCCTGGCTGGAAGGGTGGTGTCGGATTCGTCACAAAGGAGCACATCAAGGAGCACTTCCCCAACCCCAACACCACGAACAGCAAAATTTTGATCTGTGGTGAGTTCTTTTTGGCCGATCAGTCGTCGGTGTTTTGATCTCCCGATCTTAGGCCCTCCCCCAATGGTTTCTGCCATGAAGTGAGTCGATCAGCGACATAACTTTGGAACAAAGTGCTAACTTTTCCCAGGAAGAACCTCGATGAACTTAGCTACCCGGCTCCTCGCACTGTCAGCAAACTCGTTGATAAGGTCAGCGTCACGTGTCATACTCCGGTACGAGGCATCACTGACGGCTTCCTTTACCCAGGTCTTTGTCTTCTAGATTTTGCTAGCTCCTGAATTCATGGAAACGACATACACTAATGGTACTACTGACAATAGAGAGTACAGTGGAGCTTAGAATCCGCAGATGAATGAAGTATACGACGTTGCATACCCTGTCTTGTCACCTCAGTACTTTGTCCTGTTGCATAGGACCATGACAGTGGAATAGATTGTATTTGCAAGTCGTTTTTGCTGAGTTTGACGAGTGTGGGGTCAGTATAAGAGGAAGTTTTGACGCATTCACCCACAATGATTGGCTGCCAGGGCATCATATCGGTCAGCAAAAAAATGCAAATACGCTCTAATCACATCCTGAAGTACTTATGTTGAAGATGTCCCATGTAATTGTGTGGAAGAATCTTCCAGCATCTCTAATCGACATTCATTCAGCCTTGCAAAAAAAAAGTACGACGTCAGAATTCAGGATACCAAGTCGCAGAGAATTCTCAACTGACCATTTCTCGATCTCCTGTGCCGCCCGCAGTCCAGCCTCAAACTCATGTTCCGAGAGTTCGCCATCACCGATCCGTGCCAACTGAATGGCAGAGTCATAATAATGCAACGGGGTGAGTCCATCCTCGTCCACCGGGAGCAGAGGAAGAATGAATCGGAAATGATGCAGCATGCGCGTGTGCGGCTTGGATACCGGATGAGTGGGGATAATGACGTGGGCTAGAGCATCTGCCCAAGGGTATGTATGAGCAATGTAATGCAGACGAAACGTTGGGGGCAAACAGACCAATACTGGGGATAGTATCCAGGAGCGCTCGCCGGAATCGAATACCGCTGTATTTCGTGCCTGTTGGGGATGAATGAAGTGGAATGAACGCGTCATTGCTGAGACTCCGGATTTGACGACAAGGTTCACTAAAGGCGTACCTGGCCTGCCCCATCCCTCGTGGAAAGCGTTCTTTGGTAGTGACTCGAATGAAACGAGACATGTACGAACATACTCCTGTGCAACATACTGGTGCACTGCCTGGCAATTTGGGCAATTCGGGCATTAGTTAATCCTTCAAAATTCATGAGGTTAGTGCAATACTTACTTCTGGAAGGTCTCCCCGACCAATGGCTCGATTGGCTTTAGATATCCGCTGCAGTCTCAACCGCACGGCGATTCTCCGCTTGCCGCAGTACAGCAACGATACGACGAGCTGCGCAATGCATTCGAATTGATCTCTCGGGAAGTGGTGAATGAAATAGGATCATACCACGATGGCGTAGGAGGCACCAATCACCAATGCGTTGATGTTTCTCGCCCACGACCGGTTTGGCGCTGTCCTGACTGCTTGAGCAAGGAGGGCGGCGCAGGAAAGCCCAGCGGCGACGATAGTGATTAGAACTATCAGGCCATAGCTAGTTTGAGAAACTGTTCTGAGCAGTAGCAACCGCGACGACAGCATTACTCATACTTAGCCGCAGGGAGAGAAAGCAGAGTCGCGGCGTAATCTGCCGCCGCAGGTGTTCCGTCTTTGAATCCCGGGAAAAGCGGCCCGAAGATCCGCGTTCGTTCAAGTCCAGCTTGAAAAATGACATTCAAGATGTACACATTACAAAAGGGTATTGTAATACACAACCACAATTTTATGATCTTCAACGTGGATTCGAAAGAAAGACCAAGATAAAGGCCTGTAATTTGTTGGCAAAGACATAAATCAATCCTGAAGGATGGAAAAGCATAAGTGGAAGAAACAAGGTAAGTAATGGCAGCTTCAAGCTTGCACATTTTCGCTAGAGAAAAAGTTTAGAAAATAATGTATGATACGTCACAGCAACGGACTTACGCAAAGCGGCCAATGATATTTCCAGCTGGAGAGTATTCGCAGACATAATATCTCGCTTTCTATGGGCATAATGTGAGGAGGAAAACAAATCAAACTGTATGAAAATAACTTGACACGTACCCCGAACGAGGCATCGAAAATACCATCGCAGGATTGAACGGCACATCCCACCTGGGTTGTCGCTTTCCATACAACTTGTGTGAAATGTGAAGGGTTGGGATTCGCAGCATTGTAATCCTCTGATGAACAGAATATCAAAATGCAAGTAGATCAGAGAAGTGAAATGCACTCACTCACTTCGTCCGTCCACGATTTAACGGCAGTTTGGATGGAGTAGCCAGATCCTGTGCCAGCAGCCAGATTTTCTAAAGAGACTGCATCGACGTCTGGCTCTTTTCGACACGAGGATAGCATACGTACCACCAAAAGAACCAAGAGAACCACCAGAGTGTTCGAAAATACAACCGTTGGCCCACTGCTGGGCCTTGGCAGCTAAATCATCACTCCATGTCAGGGATGAAGCACCGTGATTAGCACGGACGGCGTTGTGTGAAGATAGGTATGCTTCAATGTCATCACTGGATGTACTGCCAGACCCACCTGGCGAAGGCGGTGCGGTCGATGCTGGAGCATTGGTAGTAGTGGAAGCAGGAGGGTTGGTGGTCGTAGTAGGCGCAGGAGGGATGGTGGTCGTAGTAGGAACAGGATTTGGGGTGGAAAGGGTCCGATTGACAGGGGCACGAGTGGTTATTGCTACGAAGGCAGGTGGGGATGTGAACGTTTCTTTCGGGGCAGAGGCACTTGCGGAGGCGACAGATTTACTGGAGATAGTCGAGGTGGAAGCCTCGGTAGACACACTGCTCAGAGAGGCTGTAGGAGCAAAGCCTACCGGGCTCGTGACAGATGTCACTGAAATAGACACTGACAGGGTACTCCCAACCGAAGTCGAAGAAGTAACGGTTCCGGTTTGAACATTCACGACCGGCTGAGTGGTAGAAGTAGAGATTTGACTGATTCGTTCGAATGATTGAGCTCAGTGCTAAAAATGGCTCGACTGGGTTGGACTTACGTGGTCGTTCCACATGCCATGGCAAGTGCAGCATCCCAGGACTCACTTGGACCGGATTTCTGCATAACGTTCCTCCATGGATCGGTGCCCATCATCCTGCCAGGCCAGCCCCATTTTGATCTGCACTTCTGTACACAATCCGCGGTCTTCCAGTATTTCTGCGAACAGGCTGGACCAGCGAATACGCATGGGAGAGACGTGACCAGCAACGTCAAAAACACGAACGGGATGAGACGAATCATCTCGGGAAAAAAGAATGTGAGGTGAAAAGAAAGTGGGGAATGAGGGAGATATCCGCAATCTTCCACAACAATGAAATTTTATGAACAGCTTTCAAGAGAGCTCAAGTAAATTACCATACTTCTTGTACTTGACGACACCATCCCCGTTGCCATAGTAGATTCCGATCAAGAGTCATTGGAATAAGTGACCGAGTGCCCATGTGGGGGGATTTGCAAAAGTATGGAGCGAGAGGCTGAGAAGTTCAGAAATATACAGGGGAACAACTGAATCGTGTTGGTGAATTCCTATAGCCTTTTAGGTTTGACAAGGTTTTGAGAGCGGGTAACAAACAGGTAGAATTTGAAATGGAGAACCTTCCATCATTATCGGAAGGTGCAGAGTAACAAATGCAAATACTGGCTAGGCACCGCTCTAGCTCAGGAACGTCTACATTGCTTCGCCCAAATGACCCAACCACCATACTATATACTCTTTTCTCACTCGTCTATCGCTGCGTCAAATCCAGGCGCTCCTTCGAATACCTTGGGACACCCTACAATTCAATATCACTATGCAAATGACTCGCCCCTTGCTCTGTGGCCTCAACATGCGAATGAACACGTTCTCGTCCTCGATTACGATCCCACGGGAACGAAAATACCAACAATTCAAAGCATGTCAAAGGATCTGGCAGTTTCATCTCTCAAGACTGAGGAGGCCCCCGGGGTAGCCGCAGCCTCAGAGAGCGATCCGAAGAACGATAGAATGTATATTGTTGAGACGACAGCCAGTGATGGGTATGCGATACCGCTTTGCTTAAATCCCTCTGCTCAAATCATTCGCCATAGAATTCCCGATGGACTACTTGGGGATCTAAAGTCGGCCCGCAGCGTCGTCATGCAGTTCAAACGCAGGTATAGCATTTATCTTCGGATGCTGCCTTCTGCGGTCACTAACTTCACGCCAGGAACGCGATCTTACGACGTGCCCTTCTGTATCCCGACATGCCTGGACAACTCTCTCAATCATCACTTCCTGTGTCACCTCAGCGTTCCGAGTCATGATGATTCGACGATTCACAGATGTGGGTTGTCCTGTATTATATGTATAATCTTTATCGTTTCCTGTTCTTGTTTCCTCTATTCTTGCTTGAAGGAAGCGACTTCTGTGCTGGTGGTGGTTGCGCAACGCTTGTCGTCTCCTCGTTACCCAAAAATGCAGAGAGTCTGAATAAGTGGGTCAGCAAGTGTACCCGGGCCAGAAAAGCGAAGCTCACCCAGACTTGAGATCTCCACTTGCCACCGCACTCTGGAACCCAGATACTTTCGCATGCTGCTCCTTGAATTCCTCCATAGCTTCTGGATCCATGTTCTTCTGAAAACGGTTGACGACCTTCATTAGGAATGAAGAGTGACGCCCAGATATATTACGCACCATAAGATACGGCATCGCCAACATCATAGCTCCGCCAACGACCATTATGAGCATCATGGGGTTGGAAAACATAGCCACGAGATCGAAGGATTGAGGAGGGATGAAATATGCATGCTTTTTCTTGGGCGTTAGGACAATGGGATGTGGGAGAAGGACTGTCGAAGGAGGATTGAGAGGAGTCCCAGGAACATATGGACGAACTTCGGGTGTGGATTGCGAGTCTAGGACATCGATGCGAAGCTAGTATGATGATAATGTCAAGTTAAGGTATGGGATGACGGATTTGGGTTGCGTTACTTGATCAAATGTATAATCTGGTGACACGACGGAGAGAATGTAAGTCCCTGGAAGGACATCTGGTCTGGTACACAACGAGTTTAGTGAAAGGGCTCTATAGTCGAAGGCGAGCACGGACATCGTAAAACTTCCATCATAGGTGACACCTCCTTTCAAACTCCCATTATCCAGCACAACCTTTGATGACCGGAGCGCGCTGAGGCCTACGAAAGACGCGGTTTGATGATATGAACAGTTACTCAATAGTTCTAAGAGCTGACCTGGGCAGTCGTCGTTCCATTGGATCTTGCCAACCAGGTCAAGCGCGGAGCATAACGAAAGAAAGCTACAGTATAATTTAGCGTACAATCCAAACATGTCCTAGGCAAGCGCTCACCATGCGCAAACCAGGAGGAGAGAGATGTATGCCATGACCGAAAGTGGAGGTGACCTACTTGGTACCGTCACGGTCAGGAAGAGATTCCGATGCTCTTAGCCAACATGAGCAAACATTAGATTTAGGCGTTTCGATTATTGAACCCTTCCTTGTGATAGTACATACTTATATTGTATCTTTGTCGAAATGAGGCAAAAACGAGCGAAAGCATACAGAAAACTCATGGCTCTGTACTCCATGACGTTTGGATTCAGACAGCCATATCAAGTATTAGGTATGTTCTCACTTCCTCGTCTCAACGCGACTTCAAGTCTGAACAATAGTTTACAGTTGATTCTGAAATGTGTAAAGCAGCAACAGATCTCAAGATTGAGCTGGTCAAGCAATTGTGCACTGTTCTGCAAGGTGAAACGAAGCCAAGTACGTGCGTCGCGTCTTGCCAGGCAAGCTTCGCTGAGGGTTGGACGGCAAAGCCGTTCTTCAGTGATCACACAGTGCTGCATACACGAACTTTACCTCCAGGGTAAATCACAACAACCCGCTGTCGACCTTGCAAAGACTTTCGAACGGAGGAAATGCAATCATCGAGAACCCATACCTGGAGACGAATGTATTACGAGCGTTGTTGGTTCGTACTTCTAATGGCAAATTGAGGTTTAGGCCGCTTACTCCTGGTATAGGACCCACGAATAAACATCGATATGTGATAGCTACGCAATCCCAGCCTCTGCGGGCTAAGCTACGAGGTATTCCAGCAGTCCCAATCGTACATGTCAATCGCACAGTAATGGTCTTAGAGCCACCGAGCGATGTCACTATTCAGATGAAGGAAGCAGTGAGCATGGCATTTTTCCGAACATCTCTCAGAGACTGATAGGGGTTTAGATGGAGGAAAAGGCTCTACACCCAACTGCGCCGGACTTGAAACTCGTTGGTCCATCAAATGCGACGGAACCAGTGCGCAAAAAGAAAAAAGGCCCCAAAGGCCCCAATCCTTTGAGCGTGAAGAAAAAGAAAACGACAGAGGTGCTGGGCAAAGGCAATGGGAAACGAAAGGTGAATGCTACTGGGCTGTCAAACACGTCAGAGGCTGCGAAGGTGGGCGAAAAGAGGAAGCGAGAAGAGGTTACAGACAACCATCATCTCACTGCACCGGATGTGAGATCAAATACGGTCACAGATGACCAGCATCATCCTCCAAAGAAGCGGAGACATAGAAAGCCAGCTCAGCCTCAGGATAACATCGCATGACTTCACTCGGAGCCTCGATTAGATTTCTCATAATATGATGTCGCAGACTCGCAATCATTTAATCATTGCATATTCATGAACATGTGTGGGGTACTCAGTGTGGTACAAATGTAATATGTATACAGAAAAGAATGCCAAGGAGTATCGATCACAAGAGCACCTTAGTTTCCGCCACGGAGACGAAGGACTGAAGGGAATCATCAGCAAGCAATATAAGATTCAATATATGAAACGTACCCAAGTGAAGGGTGCTCTCTTTCTGTATGTTGTAATCCGAGAGAGTACGACCATCCTCCAACTGCTTCCCGGCGAAGATTAGCCGCTGCTGATCAGGCGGGATACCTTCCTTATCCTGAATCTTCGCCTTCACATTGTCAATCGTGTCCGAAGACTCGACCTCCAAGGTGATCGTCTTTCCAGTCAAAGTCTTCACGAAGATCTGCATACCACCGCGAAGGCGAAGAACGAGATGGAGTGTCGACTCCTTCTGGATGTTATAGTCAGAGAGGGTGCGACCATCCTCGAGCTGCTTGCCGGCAAAAATCAGGCGTTGTTGGTCAGGCGGGATCCCTTCCTTGTCTTGGATCTTCGCCTTCACGTTGTCGATAGTGTCAGAGGACTCGACTTCGAGAGTGATCGTCTTTCCCGTCAAGGTCTTGACGAAGATCTGCATACCACCACGCAGACGAAGAACCAGATGAAGCGTGGACTCTTTCTGGATGTTATAATCGGACAGTGTCCGACCGTCCTCGAGTTGTTTGCCAGCGAAGATGAGGCGCTGCTGATCGGGAGGGATGCCTTCTTTATCCTGGATCTTTGCTTTGACATTGTCGATGGTGTCAGAAGACTCGACTTCCAGCGTGATGGTCTTGCCGGTCAACGTCTTAACGAAGATCTGCATACCACCACGGAGACGGAGAACAAGGTGAAGGGTAGACTCCTTCTGGATGTTGTAGTCGGAGAGGGTACGACCATCCTCAAGCTGCTTTCCAGCGAAGATGAGGCGCTGTTGATCGGGGGGAATTCTGTGACGTAGGACGCGATAAGTTCTACGCGGCATAACTATGGATTTCGTGAGGACTCACCCTTCCTTGTCCTGGATCTTAGCCTTGACATTGTCAATGGTGTCTGAAGACTCGACCTCCAGGGTAATCGTCTTCCCCGTGAGGGTCTTGACGAAAATCTGCATGCCGCCACGCAGACGAAGGACGAGGTGAAGGGTCGACTCTTTCTGGATATTGTAGTCAGAAAGGGTTCGCCCATCTTCGAGCTGCTTTCCGGCGAAGATGAGACGTTGTTGGTCGGGGGGAATGCTATGAATATGATCGAATGAGACAAATTGCGTTGAAGAAAGTGGCGATGATGCTTACCCCTCCTTGTCTTGGATTTTGGCCTTTACATTGTCGATGGTATCAGAAGACTCGACCTCGAGAGTGATGGTCTTTCCAGTTAGGGTCTTCACGAAGATCTGCATGCTGGGACGAGTGGTGGTGGTGGTGGTGGTGCTGTGAATATGTGGTTACTGATAAGGGTGTTTGTGATCTAGAAGTTGAAGTGCTGGCCCCTTAAGAAGGGGTTCGGCGGCGGAGTTCCAAATAACACCGCCCCCCGGGGTCCGTGACTCAGACAACCAGATGGCAGAAAGTCCAGAACTTGCCAGAACAAGCAAGTCATTACAGATGTCACCTTGCTACTATATTCTACTATATTACCCATGAAGTAACTGCAGTATTGTATCGTTGTTCGTTTATTTTTTTGCAAAAAACTGGATCCATTTCCACCTAGGATCCTTCATCATACCATAGTCTGATGGTTAGATCTTTCTCCATCGACGCCGACGCAATAATGTCTCGCGTGGGGTGGGTCTGGTGTAAAGTCAATATCTCGTAATCCTGTCGAAATGTGACGCTCACGGCCACAGTCAACACGACATCTTGCGAGCAAGTATTTAAACATTGAGCGGTCCCGATGACTGCTGTGCGTACGTACCTCGATGCCCTTCGAGAATCTGCACCACCTGACGAGATTGCAGATCCCAGATGAAGACTTTTGCGTCTTCGCTCCCACTTACAATGTATTTCCCCTTTGTATTGCTGAAGCATGGAATGAGGCAATAGGTTCGGTTGGTGTGTCCCGTGTATGTCTTCACACAACGGGAAGTGTGATAGTTCCATAGCCGAATTGTGGAGTCCTGGGTCGACGCAAGCACAAACCTGGAATTTCGCGAGAATTTGACATGTGAACTTGCATAGGAAGGATAATGAGTGCTGATGCGCCACAGATCGTGAAAAATATGAACCAGATTGGATTATCATCATCAACCAAAGTCTTCAAACACTGGCCGGAATCAGAGTCCCATATTCGTCTGCAGTACATGAGAGATGAAACAACGGAATCAGGAAAGAAATCGTACATTAGTCCATCCATAGCACAGGAAACAACAAGGGTGCCGTCATGGTTGAAACTCACAGCTGTGACAGGATCAGAATGAGCAGGAAGCACCTTGAGGGATTTCCCTGTTGTGGGTGAATCAGTGTTATCACTTTTCATAGTATGATAAGCTCAGTATAAATTACCTCGTGCGACATCCCATATTCGCACAGTTTCATCGAATCCTCCGGAGACCAGGAGATTGGAGCTTGGATTGAAGTTGAGACAGAATACGAAATTAGTATGTCCAATTAGTTTTCTTGCAATGGTGCCCTAATTTATCGGCATTGATGAGAATATATTGAACACAATTTCAATGACCGTACCAACTCTAGACTCCAGATTATGATAGTTTTATCGTCTGAAGCTGACGCGAGGTATTCTCCGTCGCCCGACCACGCGATATCAGAGATGCCCTCATCATGGCCCTCCAACGTACGGATTATTTCACCTGTATACGCGTCCCATAGTTTTACAAGCTTGTCTGCTCCTTTCTCGTACCAGTTCTTGTGAACAAGGCCGCAAAGTCAGACCGAAGAGGCAGACACACCAGACGACGCAAGTATGGACCCATCGGGACTAAACTTAAGAGATGATATGGATCTCGTATGGCCACTGAGAATGAATCGCAGTTTATATTGTGGTTTGAGGGGGTCATCCAGTGATTGCGGGTTCATGGGCTGAGCCTGGGGAGGACTGAGGGGTGGAGCACTCGGAGTTCGTTGTACCGACGCTGGGTGGACTATTTCCTGGGCGGTATGAGCCTCCAAGGCATTATGAAGGCCATCTTCCTGACCGTCGACATCCATGGAGAGAGGCAAAGTGGCGTTAGTCACGTGCACTAAAAGTTTCTCTTCTGCAGCTTTCTGCAGTGCAAACTTCAAAGTCCAACGGCCTCGAGCTCCACTTTGCCTCCACTTGATCACTCAGTACAATTCCAAGGTCCCAATTCGCGAGCATGACATCGACCTGGCTTTCTCCACCCACGCGCACAGAGTTAATTGAGGACCTTGTCTCCGGAGTTGGTTAGTACCATTCGACCTCAATTCCACCATGAAGCTTACGGAAAAGCAGACCGTTACAACCCATCTAATGTATCCATCCTTGAGGACTATCTCTATCATCAGATCAGAAGTGAGGAGTATGACTGTTTAGCAAACCTTGCTATTTTGAAATTGTGCGTCAGCTTAAGGCTTGTGCCGGGAATAGCAGAATTAACGAATGCTACAGATACCAATTCAACCCCGACCTGTACAATCCAGATGTTATTGTAAACATCCTCATAAAGTCCATGACTGCTTCCCCACTCCCCGACTTCAATCTTTGCATTTCTCTACTAGACGAGCGGACCAGCAGCGCCAATCTCGACGAACCTGACCCACTGCCCTCCTTACTGCCCATATTAAAAGGTCTCCACAACCTTCTATATCGCTGTCGATTCCCTGCCTTCTGGCAGATATATCGCTCTGATGAACTGGAGACCCTGCGCGACAACTACACTGTCGAGTGTGTTGGTTTCGAAAATTCTGTGAGGGAGGTGGCCATCCGTGCTGTGAAAGCAGCGTTTACACGGATCAGCACAGATCGACTCGGTTCTTATTTGGATTTGACTGGTACTTTTTTCGCTATAATTTCCAATGGGTCAATCTAACCTCGGACATTAAGGCTCTGATCTTGACGCGTACATCCAAAAACTGGGCTGGACGGTAGACGCAGCATCTTCGGTTGTGTCTATTCCGCCGAACCCGGACAACCAAATCGAGGCGACCATTGTGCAAGAGAGCATCAGCCTACCACGTACGTTGCTCTCTTTCAAACCCGGGTCCTTCCTTCTCATTACGTCGATAGAGCTCACGAAGGTTATCGCTCATGCCGCGCTCAAAGTGTAAAAACATACTGTTACGCATCATAGTTTGCAGTTCTTTCCAAAAGAAGTGGGTATATTCCAAATTCCGCGTTCCTCATTTGAATGTACATTGCGATCTCGATGTAACTTTTAAACTGCTAAGAACGCGGCCACCGTCCCCCAAATGGCCATTATGACACCTGTGGCTAAAATAACACCATCAAAAACGCCGCAACGACCAGCGAGCGCAATTTTAGCTGAAATTGGCCCTATCACACAAAGCACGAATGCAGAGAAAGACCCGAAAAATGCCATCATAGAGCTAAAGTCCGGGACAAGGATCGAAACCAAAACAGAGAGCAGAGTGACCGTCACTCGTTGAAAGATTGCGGAAAACCTCTTCAGAGTAATATGTGAGAGGCGTGGACGAATTGTCAGTCCGTCGGATTTGGCCGTATCTTCAGGAATTGGGACTGCAACATCAGCACCAAGGAGTATCTCGATGGTCGCATTAAGCTAGATAGTTTGCTACGTCAGGGTTTGTCAAGCTGAGCAAGAAAGGAACTTACTGGTTGTGTTACCAGTGCGAATTTCGACCTAAAGAAGAAAATCAGAAAAATTGTCAGACTAGGACAACAGAGATCCTCACAGAGGGCTGAGAACAAGCATCCACATTGCAATCTTATTCAAGACAGAATTGTATCCTGGTGTCGTAAGCAAATCCATGCTAACCTAGAGTGCCTTCAGGTCATGTCCAGAGTGTGGCATTGTAAAAAGCAATCTAACCTCCTCGCTGACATTTACTCCAAACATCAGGTAGCCCGCATATCCAATGACGGCATATAGCAACGTGGCTATGACCTACAATAACACGAAATATCAGAACATCTCAACTGTGAACAAATGAGCTTCAGACTCACAAAAGCCCAGTTAATCATCTTGTCGAATTCACCTGGATCAATCATGTCGCGGGCCAGTGACGGAATAACAGCGTGTCCTGAAAACTATAACAACTCGATGTCAACCGTCGAGTCTGCCTGATCATGAATTTAATTTACCCCCGCCATAAACAATCCGAAGGCTATGCCCAGATTATTCCAGTTTTCGACCTTCATACTTGTCGGTGCAGGACTCCATATACTGCCTGGTGCCTCTGGTTTCGACAAACCATCGACGAAAACGACAATTATGATCAGGACACAGGAAATAATGCCAAGGATCGACGTGTACGAAAGCAAGGACAAGGGTAAGAAAACGGTCGGAACCAATCTAGAATTTGTCAGCTGTAGGAAGCGAAGAAAATTTAACAAAGTAAAACACGTACAAAAGCAGTCCCCAGAGTTTGTAAGTAGTTGTGGAGTGATGAGGTATTAGGGTATGCAAAGAATCTGCGTAGAGGGTAACGAGAATTACACTGCGGAAAGTCAATGACAGGCTAGAAAACGGACAAAATATAAAAGCTACCTAACAGCAAATAACTCGAGACAAAACATGATGCCAACGAGAGAGGTGGATGCCGGTCCAAACGCCTTGCGGCCAATGTCTGCGTACGAACGCAGACGCGGGTCTTCAAGGATTATTCGGGCAAGGATTTTAGCACTGGACGCGAGTATAGCATATTCAGCAATGTTATGCCTTGCGAGGGATCTCGATACGTACGTGTAGCAAGATATGAACCCATACGATATGATGAGTGCTGTTCCAGCTATCCAGCCTGAGTATGCAAAAGCTAAAGGCTCGGAGAGCATCCCAATACCAAGCAAAATAGCAGTGGAGTTGAAGAGCTGGAGTTCACATCAACAGATGAAACAAAGATGAACTGGTGAAAGTAAAACAACGCTAGACATACCGTTTGGCCAAAAGTACTTTTACCCCCGGAGTCGTGTCTTCCACTTTTTGCGGAACTCGTAGACAAACGACGTCGTGAATGGGTTGGCGGCGGCGCAAGTAAATGCTGGCCAGAGACAGGGACAGCCGGTGGCCTGTACACGCCCGAAGGCGTGGAATGTCTACGAGGGTGAGGGATCATCGTGAAGGATACAGCTTTTCGAAGCAGTGGTGTATGTTCGTGAACAGGTGCTGCAGCCCTCCTAGCGGCAAGGAGCTGTCTCTCCCTTTCGCGGTTTGTACGGGGAAGCTGCGTATAGGCTTGTGGGCGATCAAGATTCTCCGTTTCCTCGTCCCATTCTAACTGTTCTGCAAAGTCGTCCTGAGGTCCGGGGCTACGCTCCTCGCCACTGAATTCCTCGAAGTCCTCGAAGTCTTCAAGTACGCTGGGAGAACGCCTCCCCTCCTCTTCATCGTCATTAAACGTGCCTGTATCTGATGTAGCGACAGTAGATCCAGCCACAAAGTACTGTGACCTGCGATCTGTTGAGGGATATTGAGCCTTAGTAAATCGAGGAAAGAGCTGGGCGTCACGCACACGACTCGATTGCATCCATGACACCGATTGGGGAACTTGGGACAAACCCAAGAGAAAAAGTCGTTGGAAGAGATGTCATTATTATGCTCCCTCTACTGATAATCTCAGTCGAAAAGGAGAGCTAGAAAGTGGAGAGGTTTTTGCGAGGCGAACGACAGGTGAAGTTTTCTCCATATCCATATGCATCATGGAGTACACAGATAAGCACTTGGTGCAATCAAGGTCCAATCAAGTATCCGAGATCGCTTCCATCCTCTCCGGACTTGCTCCGGACCCGCACGCACTACTTCCTATCCTCTCTTCTGACTTTCAAGTTACACGACACGCATAGTAATGTAGATTAGGTTCACTCTGGGTATTAACATGTACAGAATGAGGACAGAGAAGCGTGATGACAGCTAACGAATATTATTTAGCAAGACTTGCATTGTACTATAAACCATCAGGACGAGTTTACTGCCTTACGATTCGTCCACATCATGTACGGTTCCCGAGTGATGTCGTAGCCAGAGCTTGTCTTTGTTCGGGCACTTCGTCTGGCCTCAGGCAGTCTTGCGTTTACATTGACATCCTGGAAAAAAAGACTTTGAATATAAAATGACAACAGCATCCAGATATGACACATACCGCAGTACGTTTCCTGATCCCTGCTGTGATGTGAACCCACCATCTGGTCAAGGCAGACTTGAGGGCAAGCTCCCTGTGACCTTTCGTGTTGAGCCAGGCAACAAATTCGTCCAGCTGCAAGGGAGCACATAAGTTGGATTTGACAGTGAGGAATATCACTTTGGAAGGCACTCACCTCCTCGAGCTCAGAATAAGCGCCCCAATCACCAGACCCCAACACCCCAGCCTCGCCCTCTTCTTCTTTTCTTCTTCCATCAATATCTTCGTCCTTCCTCTGATCAAGGAGCTCCATATCAAATTCACTCGGCCCTTGAATGAAGATCCTGCCCGTTCCATACTGTGCAACGCCACCGCTACCAATCAGAGACGCGGAACCCATACCATCGAACCACCAGATACGGTTATAAAACCTATCTTTCCCGATAGGTTTCACTCGAACAGCACCAAGAAGTTTCCTAAACTCTCGCTCAATGCCTTCCAGCCGCCGCTCGAGTTTATTAACCTCTTCATCCAGTCGACGGCGGTCAGATATTGCCTGCTTTATGGATGCTTGCTTCGCTCTCGCTGCTTCTCTTTGCTTCGCATGAGCGATGGTTTGAGCCTTCTGTCGAAGCTCCTTTTGACGAGCAGAGTTCTTTTTGGTACCCGTAGCCGATGGAGTTTCTGAACCTCCCTCAGATGCATCAGATAGGTCGCTCGACTCCTGCATGATGACATCCTGATCGACGCCGTTACTGGCAAGTGCTGGATCTTCTTTCGTCTCCCCAAGCAGAACATTCATTTCCTCAACACTAACAAGACACCAGGTGAGATGCGTTGTGAAAACTGAGCAGAAGGATACGCACTATTGCTTTTTGAGGCGATTGACATCTATTTTTTCTTTCCGAAGAGCAGTCAATTGCTCTTCACAAGATTCCATATGCGCATGGATGGCTTTACTTGATATGGCCAGGTTACACATAAATGAGAGAATGGTGATTTTATCTCGCGGGGGCAAGTAATAATACCGCTCGCCAGGAGGGGCCCGTTGCGTCAGGGGTAATGAAAACGGTGTGGAAGCCCTGGAGGTTGATGACGATGGAGAAGCACCTTCTGCAGAAGCTTCGGAGCCAAAAAGGAGACGCGTCAAAATTTCTTGAAGTCGAGGGAAGTTCCCTACTGTGGCATGCTAGAAGTATTTCATCAGAATAAGGAACCGATAACGACGGCGAAAACCTACATCTTTTAAGCAACCAACCAGAGCATCTTCCCAGCCCTCACGCCCCTCCGCGTGTCGCAGAGGCACACGTTCCCAATTATTGCCAACATCAGCCATAGCACCAGTAAGCTCCTCCATCGAAATGCCGAGCACGTCATCCGGTTGATCATTTTCTTCTAATTCTTCCTTGAGCCGCAATAAGGATACAAGTGCGCTGTGGCGCTGGAATGTGACAGTTCGAAGATTGTAGATGAGTGTTGAATGTATTTCGGCAAGCAATGAACATGGAGTGTCGGGAAGAGAATGTCGGATGGTGTGCTCAAACTCGTCCAGAGTAAAAGTGGATAAATGTAAGGGTTGTCTGAAGGAACGTATTAGGCACATACTGAGAAGTAAATAAGAAAGCGCATAGACTGACCCGTAAACCACTAAGAAGTTCCAAGCCAACAAGAAGGCTTCAAAGGTTCCCGGAGTATCGTTGAACGGGAGCGAGACACGGCTGGGGAGGGGTCTCTGAACCTTCGCGCCTGCCTTCTTATCCTTGTCCGTCAACCGTACGTCAAGATCCTCTGTCGGGTAGCGAATAGGCTTCTTCTTTTTCTTCTCTGCAGCAAGCCGCTCTGCCTCTTCCTTCGCCAGTCTTTGTTTCTCAAGCTTTTCGCGAGCCTCGCGTTCTCTCTTCTCAGCTGGAGTAGAAGTAACGGTGTCATCAGAATATGGAGAGAGACACGCTGACACAGCAGAGGATCACCATACCTCTCTCTTCCTGAGCGGGGGTCATCTTCTTTTGCTTCTTCGTTGGCGGGCCATCTTTCTCCTCCCAGACTTTTTTCCTTTTGTCAATTTCGCCCTTCTTGATGTTTTCGACACCCTTGCGTGTCTCCTCGGGCATCATGGATTCTACGCCGTAGCGCTTCGCAATGGCCGGTTTGACAGTCCAAGGGGAAGCCACGGCAGGCTCGCGATGCACGCAATCGCGAATGAATCGACGAAGAATCGATTTGGAAAAAGACAGACGATCACGACTGACGTATGTGGGGTGTCAAATCAAATGTCCAAGGAACAAAAGCTTTACGGTACCTCATCATCCCACATTGGACCTCCATAAGACTGCCGACCATGTTACTTTCTTTATCTGCAGGCTTCGGGCCCTGTTTCTTGTCGTGGCTCTTGTCCTTCTCGAGCTCCAATATGTGTACCCAATAAAAGTAGAGTGTGGGGTTGTCCTGGATGTTTGCATCCTTGGTTGGAACCTTGAGGTCACCGCCAATGACATGGGGTGCATCGTCTTCCGATGAAGACGAGGATAAGTCTTTGTGAGCGTCGCGCGCTCGAACATCAGAGCTATACTTCGGCGGGTAGACTTTCTCGACCCGCGCATAGTATCTAAGCAAGATGTGTTAGAGGGTTACGGAGGCAGATAGGGTGATAATACACGTACTTTGTGCCCGATAGATCGACTAGGACTCCTGAAATCGCGTGCATGATTAGCAGTGGGGTCGAAGGGGGAACAGTCTTGCATGATAACTCACTCTCTGTCTTGAAGTAGCGGTCCTTGAAACGTTCGTACACGGCCTCTACGAGATGGTCAAGGCGGCCCATGACCTCTTTCAGAAAGGCAAACCATCGGGAATGAGCGAACACGTCGATAGCAGTAGTAAAGGAAGGCACATACGCCACTGGACCGCCTTGAGGACCGCTGGCTTAAGAGGTTCCGAAAACCTGGAGTGCATGGTTCTGGCCTCTTGCTTCTCGCTTTCGACTGCCTGGAAGTAATCAAGCCCACTCTTTCCTGTTACCTCGCACTGGAATTGTTTCAGTCGGTAAAAGGACATCCGAGCAGCGTATGCTCTACAAGTTGGAATGCTAGTGAGCAAGGAAGAGTGTGGCGCCTTTTGGCTATGGCACGCACTCATATGTCTCGAAGATTTCCCCGGTCTGTTCGAGATAGAACACCTCCTTGGTGGGATCAGACCTTGCGGCCTGTAACAGAGCCTCGGAGGGCTCTGTCAAGACAACTGTCTTGCGACGACATGTGGGCATCGGGGCAGAAGGGTCAAAAAGGTATTAAAGTGGGATTATAAGGCTGTTTGGAGCCGCAGGCAGGGATTGAGAGACGATGGAGAGCAGTAGGGACGAGGGGAGGGCAGCTGAGACGAGGGGATGAGGGGGGGAACGGAGAGGAAAGGATGTCGTGGTGGGAGGAAAGAGGGAGGTGATGATGCGGGAAGCGGCAAAGAAAGGGACAGGTGGCTGGCGGAGGGGTATGTACAAGGTCACTTGTCATTTTCTTCATCTCCCTCCGTACGCGCGCCAATTTTCACCCCACCACACGTAGCGTCCCTCTGCTGTGCATGCCCTATTATTTTCCTCTCCAATGTCCCGTACACTGTCCACCGGCGCTCCTGATAATCCAGACGGAGCGTGTCCCACCTGTCTAGCACATGTGTTCTTAAACAGAGGCTTCCGATTCGAGACCTCTGCCTACCAGTGTCTTAAGAATTATGTTTTTCTTCCCGTTCTCCCAAAAAAACACGTCTCCGTTAGAACGGCATATGGGATTCATGTATAGCATGCCAGCGAGTACATCATCCTCGTCCTTTTCCCTGGGGAAGACATCCTGATCCAGAATCCTCGTTTTTTGCGATGGGTGTGACTTTTTTCAGGCACGTGCGTCTGCATGTGATCGTGACGCGAGAGAAACATCAAGACACAGCGCGACGCGAGTTTCAGAGTCCAGACCATTCATGCAAGTAGATCTGGAATCGCACATACAGATCCATTCCTCATGCCCAGATGAATTTCATGAAGCATCGTCAGGTTGATACATGTTCACAGTTCTCCCGTAACGTTCAAAAAGGTCCCAGGTTCCGCAAGTAAATACTAGATACTACTAAGTGTGGTACGAGATTAGGAAAGACATAGTGACGTTCGTCGGGTTCGCTTCATGACACAACACAGGACAGAACGGACGCGAACGTTTGCGATAAAAGTAGAAAGTCGATAAATGCATGCATGGTCAGAGTGGTATGTGATGAATCCAAAAGATGCCAGAAAACAATCGGGATTAATCTATACTGCGGCGCTTCTGCTCGTTCCTCGGTGCTTCAGGGGTGCCAATAAGTCTCAGCTTGTCACGCAGTCCAGAGCGTGGCTTCGTAGAAATGGCTTCGTTGGACTCTGACTCGCCACTCGTTGACGAGTGCACCTTTTTCTGAACACTCAATAATTAGTCAGGTTCTAAGAGATCTAAACAGCAGTGTCACTCACTGAGCTTTTCCTACCAAGACCGAAAAAAAACTTCTTCCCAACCAAACTGTCCTCGCGAGTCAACTTTGGCTTCTGTTTATTGTTGGCGTCCATGGCGTCCATAATGACAATCGCTTTTGCTTGTGGCGATGCAGTCTGGACAGAAGTCGGACGAGGCGAATTTGTGGGATGAAGTGCTTTTGGTGAAAGGGTGACGTGACGACCATCCGATACAGATTGGCCCGCGATCATGGGGGATGCAGAGCTTGTACCCTCGACATTCACTAATACCCAGCCTTGTCTACTACCCGAGCTCGGTGAGTCCAAAGCTCTGCTCTGAGCCGATTCGGGCAAAGGAGGCGGCGAAGTATCTGGAATCATATCAACCAATGCTGCTTCGCTCTTTCGGTGTACCCCATCCGGATGTGTTAGTTCGGGAGAGGCGATTCGGGAAGTGACATCATGGATGGGTGTCTGCCCTTCAGCCTTCTCTTCAGAAGCTGGCTGACCAGTGATCGAGCCCCCAAGTTCTTCTGTCTTTTCCTCGATGGGGGTAGGTTGCCATCCGCCTGGTAGAACTGGCCCAGAGGAGACACGCTTATTCTTCGGCTTCGTGTTCTGTTCGTGAGTTTGGACGAACGGATCACTGACGCCGGTCCATTTGATTGGTATCTCACAGCTTGCTTCTGTGCTCGAGGAGAACGCGGAATCCCTGAAGGCGCCGGCACCGAGGAGGGGTGGTGTAGGAGATGCGTCCACGATGGCGGAGATGGGTGCAGTTGTATCTCGCTGCTCGCCGGTGAAATAAGGGGAGTTACGAGGTGGTGATGCCGATGGTGAAGGAGGGTTGGATACCAGAAGCGGAGGAGTTTTTGAACGGGTCGACACAGGTCGAAGAGGGGTGCGAGTTCGACTTGGCGGGGTGGTGGACCTCTCCCTTGTGGATGCATGGACAGGACTCGGGGTGACTGGTGAAAATGACCGCAACGCTGAGCCCATTCCAGCAAAAGAGGTAGCAGTATACAACACATCTGGTGAGAATCGGGCAGCGCCAACACCAGTCATGTTCTCCACGTCACTCGATACCGTGCTCGGAATGTTCGCTCTGATTGCTTCTATCTCAGGAGGGTCCACCTCATGGATAACTGAAACGGGTACCTGTGCTCTGGGAGCAGGTTTTCGAAGCACGCCAGGTGTCGATGTAATCGGAGAGGGAGAAGATGTGGCGAAATGCCCGTGGCGTTCACCAGAGAACTGCATACTTCGCCCATCTTCTGTCACACCCCTCATATGTTGAGAATGGTGAGGATGGGACAACGACATGTTGGGTTCGGTTGCGAGCCGTCGATGCTGGCTCACGGAGACTTGGCCAGCCCCCACAGCGTTAAACGGGGAGACTTCAGGGCCATTAGGATGCCGCTTGATCTCCCCATGCGATGAATTAATGAATGACGCGGGTGAGTCCTGGTCCACTAAATCTTCCATCGAGGAAGGAGCAGGAGCCGTAAAGACCCATAGGTCCTTCACTCGCGACCGATTTGTCAGAGAAACGGAAGCTAGAAGGGTAAAGGACTGTGCATCAAGTGACGAAAGGAGGGTGAGGATATATCGCAGGGAATCTGTTGCAAACGTGTCTTGTTGAAACCCTTTGGAAAGAGTCAATCATGTTCAGGCAATAGCATGTAACGCAAGTCGCACATTTGTAGCCCTTGAGCTTGAATTCAAACGAGTTCTCGCCTACTTTCTTCTCCGACACAACGCCACGAGGCCACGATCCACGAACAGCCTGAAGGATGGCGGGTGTAAGGTGGAGGGGTGGCGCAATTACACGCATAACCGTCGCAGATGCAAAGGATAATGCAAACGGTACTTTCCTACTCCTGGGCTTATCTGACGAAAGGCTTCCTACGCTTTCTCGTACAGAGGCAGGCAGAGGCGTGCCTGAGCGAGAGCCTGGGGATGAGGTAGATGGCTTTGAGAATGCCATAGCGAGGCGGTCGTCGTTTTCACGGCCATAGTCCAGAGTAGAGAGATATTTGTAACCACCTTGGTAGATTATCGAAATAATGTCAATAAGGAGCTTCTCGGACTTTACACTCTTTGGGTTGGCCCAAGGTTTTCCATCCAGAGTGAACTCGCAAAAGTTCTGGTTGACATCCTCCCGAATGCCAAGAAGAGCAGATTGTCGTTCTAATAGACGACGAAGAGCGGTAATGACGGGTTGAGGGAATGCATAGAGCCTGATGAAATTGGAGCTGGCAATGGCGAGGATGGCAAAGACATTTGGAGCAGGTTTCTCTTCACGAATGAACTCCTTCCTCGGGGTAAATCCGGAGTCCCGCTGAGAGTTTGGGTTCGACGCGCTTGCTTGCTGCGGCATGGAAGCGCGCGAGGGCAGGGATGTCGAAGAGATTGTTAGAATGAAGAAATGGAGTGCAGTAAAATCCGAACAACATTGAGACACGTGTGACGTCATGTGTTTGACATGTTGTTTCCACGTGGCATCGTGCCTTGTGGCTGTGCTTCTACGTTCGGTGACGGTCTCCGAATCAACCTCTTGGACCTCTTCTTACATGTACTTACTTTACATCCACAAGTCTGGATTTCCCTGCATATCTCGACAACTGAAATCACCTCCGTTCTTCCCACTCCTCATGCTCAGAGATTAAGCTTCAAAGCTTCAAAATTGTAATTCCGACAAATTATAACAATATTATCCATGAATTCCCGCATGTGTTGAGCACAGTCTCCCCGTGTTTTGCTTGGCTTGCCAGCTGCTAAAATTGCCCGCTTTGACGATTTTTCAACCACGACGGCACTTGCTAGTAATTTCAGACCTCTTCCACCTGGACCTAAAGTCAATGGATAAACGGGCCCGGGCGCAACGGGCGGGCCGTCACTGTGCCGATGATTTGCCATAAAGTCGGACTCGAAGCAGCGTTCCCATCGTCTCTTCATACTCTGTTTCTATCCCACAGCTCTGCGCCCTTTGCAAGATGTCGACAGAACTGAAAAAACTGAATGTCCTGATGTGCAAGTGGTTGTTGCGTTTTGAAAAGGAACTATAAACTGATCGGCGTATGATCGGTTCAACAGGCGGTACCGTAAGTCGAGTGTAATCTAAGGCGAGGGTCAGTCTGAACATATCCTAGGGAGAGTACACTACCGGGTGGGTAGGCACTGGTGCATCCAAGTCGGACAAGAAGGTGGACAATTTGCGCCCACATCTGCAGGTCCACTGATTTTTATTCCTTTAGATTGGTGTGCGTTTCATCAGTGGTTGCTTTTCCAAACAGAACATGAATGCCGACGATAGGTTGTTGCTCTTACTCTCTTTGATCTTCGTAGACTGGGAAAGGTATTGCGCTTCTCAATGTGTCTAAGCTCACGGTTTACAAGTCGAACTTGCTTCTAGGTCGATAAATTGGGAATGGTCGGTGTGAATGGAGGAAAATTCCGTGCAATCAGGAAACATCTTGATGAGAACATTGGAGGCGCTTACAAGGACATGGATCTCTCGTATGCTGCGTGGTCGAAATGTCGTTTGTCCAGCTCTGAGCTCACACCAAAGGTTCGATGCTTTTCCTGAACAAGGACAGGTTGATCCTGAGGCCTGTCAGTACTATACTGTTATGTGTATAGGTTTAATTTTCTAAACCGTGTCTTCTTTCCAGACAAAGTCGCCATCGACAACATGTCACCCGGCGAGGCTGTGATAATTTTCACGCCCGACAGTAAGTTGCTTATTCATGTCACTGGATATCCCAGTTCACGCTGAAGAATAATACCCAGGCACTCATTACAGAATTGCCATTTACGCCATTGAACGAGGCATTCACGTCCTGGTCACCAAGCCTGCGACTCAGCTCCTTTCTGACCACAACGCCTTGATTGCTGCCGCCAAGAAACACAACGTAATTTGCTTTGTCGAACACCACAAACGGTGAATCAGTTCCTTGTCGAGTGGCCACTTTGAGCTAACAAGAGCCTCAGTTTCGATCCAGTATATAGTGATGCCAAAGCCCGCGCGGCGACTTTGGGCGAATTTAATTTTTTCAACGCATGGATGAGCCAGCCTAAAAGCCAGCTAGAAACCTTCCGCGCCTGGGCTGACAAGGACTCTGATATCAGGTTAGGATGGCTGTCTTGCTGTAAATCTCCCCATCTTGCTGATATTTCAGGTAGCTACTATCTCTCGTCACATCACATTGACATCTGTTGTTGGATTCTACAGGACATCGCAATTCCAACCCGCGTCGTCGCCAGTGCCGCGACAGGTATCGCCACCAGCGAGCCTTACAACTGCGTCCCCCAAACCGAGGACACAATCACGCTTCTCGTTGACTGGCAATCGCTCAAAAGCTCCAAACACAAAGGTACCGCAGTGTATACCGCAAGTTGGACGGCACCGCTCAAGGCTGGCGTGCACACCGCGCAGCACTGGTACTACATGGGCGAGAAGGTAATCGGCTACTCCTGGTCCTCGGGTGAATCGACGGAAAATCCTCATCTTCTTCTTTTCGCAGGGTGACATCAACATCGATCAGGCGCATCGTGGGTACGATGTCACGGTGGACGACACGGGAAAGGCGTGGTACAATCCCTTCTAGTGCGTGCCTGATACCCCGCATGGCGTTGGAGTCGCTCAGAAGCTCATCGGTTTCCATCCCCGTTGCGTTGCAGCATGAAATACTCTCCTTCAGAGAGCGGTCATTTTGACGGCCAGCGAGGCTATGGGTACATCTCGATCGAGAAATTCATCGATGCGGCTCGCAGCGTGAGCGCAGGACTCACGCAGCCTGGAGACTACGATGCTCATGGGTTGCCCACTATCGCCAACACAGTCCTGACGACCGCCATTTTGAACGCTGGCCGAATCAGCTTGGACGAGAAGAGAGCTGTTGGGATCAAGAAGGACGGGCATCTTTGGGTTCTCGAATAGACAGTGCATCATGTGGAAGGAAAGTTAGCGAAGAATGTATGATTATCACGTATACATATGTACTCCTATGTATGTACACTCTTGTTCTTAAGATACCTAGATTCTACCGAGCTCCTTGGATGTTGCCGAGAGTTTTCGGTCGGTAATTAGTTGATAAAGACCCAGTAAAGGGGAGCCTAGGGGAACACTAGGGGAGCGTGCGGCTGCAGTCGGAATAGACAAATTGCAAGTAAAGACAAATTGCAATTTTCATGGACCTCGGTCTTGTTACATAGAAGGAAAATTCCATCATTTCGCCCGCAGTGAGCACTAGCGCTGGATCGCATTTCATGTTGTTCGGGCCGTCCTGATCCACCGCAATATACGTGTCTCTTCGACATCTATAAACGCGGCTAAACGGATTACCTTTCCCAAGGACAAACCACACCGGCGACAGAAGGCTTGCGAATGGCGTCCCATGGGAAAAACATGCAATTCAGGAAAATGATGATTGTAAGTTACGGAATGACAGGACATGCGAACCATTGGACAGGGGGTGTGTGTGGTGCAAGCGACAAAGCCCTTCAGGCTTTTTGAGATGGATACTGATACGATACCGACAGTCGGGTTGTAGTGAGGGGAACGGATAAAGAGATTTATGTAAAACAAAGGAGAACAAAAGACAATAATGTGCAGATGAAGGTGGAAGTGCCCGATGAGAGAGAGAAGTGCGAGAAGCCGTGGTAGCGGCGGGGACCAAAAAAATATATGGGAACTGGCACGAGAAGCACCAGGTTGGTCCACATGGGCAAGGGGGAAGGGAAGGTATATGATAAGGTGAAGAATAAAATATACTATAGAAGAATGAACAAAACGGCTGTCGGTGGATGACTGGTGATAATACTTGCAGACTGGGAATGAAAGGGAATGAGGAATGATGGTGTATGATGAGTGCATAGGAAAACAAAAAGACAGAAACGATTGTAAAGTCGGAGGAACGATATTGTAAATGATCGACGGAAGAGACGGACTTGCGAGGTGACGGTTCCTCCAAGATGGAGAAATGTAACGGTGCAGAGATGGCAGCGAAACTGTCCGTGGATGTGATATGGTACAGCACCCTTTCCACACGCAAGAGATGAAGGGACTCGTCCCTCCCAACCCGACATTGCTTGTTTTGGCCCTCGAATAGGTTGTATGCCTGCCGTTATAGGATAGTGGTGCGGATGATGAGGTGAAATTGAAACAATTGCGCGGGGAAATGCATGGTTGATTGAGTTGCTGAAACAGAGATTGTGCGAGTGTCGGTGCGACGTGTATTGATATTACATTTTGCGGATGGCTAGTGCCTTGAAACACGGACAGAGTTGATGTGGCAAAACCGAGTACAGATGATTCGACTGTTATGACACTAACGTTGCTCGAGGAGAGACGTTGTTAATGTTGTGAAGAGCGGGGCGACCGAAGGCCACGAAATCGTGCGGAAGAAATTGGTCCGGAGTGGATTCAATGCGGTGCTTATTCAACACAGGCTCGAATGACGATGACATGTTCTCCTTATCGTCTGACGAATACGATCCAGAGAATGGGTCGCTGGAGAATGACGGCGTCGTCGGTGTAAGGGGCATATCATCGGACAAATCCGACACAGATGTCGAGCAGCTCGTCGGTGTGCTCACAGTGGACGCGGAAGTGCGTTTGGGGGTCACTGGTAGAGAGGGAAGCGTGTGACGGACGAAGTGACCACCCTGCAGATAGTACTGGACGACAAAGGTTGCAGCTTTGGAGTAGAAGGCGTAAGAATACTTTTTGACGAGCGTCTCTGAAAGATCATTGACGTGCTTCGACAAACGAATATCCAAGAGCTCAACGACCTCCAGGCATTCTTCGGTTTCTTCCCAGATGCGACGGGGTTTGCCACACAAAAATCGTGCAAGTGTCAGGGCAGCCAAGGCGATAGACGACGGAGCGAACTGAATAAATTCGCGGTAGAAGAGAGTAATTTCCATCAGGAAGCGTGCAACATGCTGGACCTTGGGTTCTTCCATGCATGGTCCACAGCAGATGAGCCGGAGCCAGGCTTCAGCCGTCGGATGGCCGAGAGTCCACTGGATTGTGGAGAGAACATGGCCTTCCATTTGGATGAACGCGGACTCTTCGTACGTGTCGCGGCAGATCTGAGCGAGGTCTTGAACAGTTGGTACGCGTTCCTTGGCATCCTCGAATTTGGCAGCGATCCAAAGGGCAGCACATCCAACGAGCTGATAGTGCTTGATGTATACAATACGGCGAGAAACGTAGCGGTCGATAATGTTGAGAGTGAGGTACAGCGTCTCGGGGCGTAAGCGGAAAGTAAAGTGTATTTCGACGAGGAAATCAACGAGACAAGGCCGCATGTGCCACCGGATCTCAGGCTGTTGGTCCATAGACTGAGTGGAAGACATTGTAAATCGCTGCGGTTGGATTTAGCGAGGGCTTCTGAGTGTGGAATTAAAAAAAGGGGACACTGACCTCCATATCATGCATATAATAGCGAATCTCATCGCGGTATTCCTCCTCAAGAAGAACACCCTCTCTGCGAAGAGCCGTGATCTGAGCCTCGCGGTGGCGGAGAATGGCGGCCTTTGCAGAGCGTGGAGATTTACGGCTAGGAGGGTTTGCAGGGAGAAGTGGTGATTTATGAGATTTGGAAATGCCATGGGGAGAAGGGCGTTTCTTGGGATAGACTTGGGGGATACGAGAATGCCTGAGGGCGGGGGCGGAAAGATCTTTCATGTCGGGCAAGAGAACGGGTGATTTGGGGCTGGCGGGCAAAGAATAAGCAACGGGCGTGGCATTTAGAGAAGGCATAACATGACAGTGGATGGCAAAGTCCAATCCACCAAACAAACCGAAACGTCATCGACAAAACCCCAACTCACCAATACAAGGGCTAGCTTAACTGCAGCTCAAACAACGACGACGAGACGGGGTCGAAGGTAACAAACAGGCTGGCAATTATAAAAAAAGAGAGTAGGTCGTCAGCGTCGAAGGTCGTAAGCTGCAAACAGCAGAACAATGAATGCAAGGAGAATTCAGTCAGTCGTGGTGAACAACATTGGGAGAATGGCCAGATTGCATGCCCAGCGGAATATAAAAGGCGTCTTCCAAATGGGGCATGCCGGGGGCGCCGAGTGTGAAGGGAGTAACCATCACAGATTCCCACCGTCCCCGTCACAATCACTCTGCAATCGCCTCCCACGTCCAAATCTGTTCTGCCCCCCCGCCCCCCTCGGCCCGCCACCCCACGTTTAACGACGACTAGCATATGACGTAGCTCACCTAGCGAGACTGAGACCAATCCAAGTCCCACTGTCAATTCCGAAGTCCACCAGATGCAGCAACGAATCCTAAGTACCTGCTCGTCAGTCACGCACACGAGGCAGCAACCATAAGGGCCACACTCACACGCGATAGAAACAATGGGCCAGCGACGAGTAATTAACGGATTGTTTAGGAGACCGGGAAACAAAAGAATGACTGGGAGTGAGTGGATGGATGCGTTGTGGCGACCAGTTGTCTCGTTGGCACACGAAATGAACGTGTGCTGCTGTTGAGCGCGAGGTGACGAAGCCTCTGCTCGACGACGGAGGGCCTCTGGGGAGGGAAAAGAGGGAAGAGGGAAGACGAGGGAGAAAAAGCTGGTGTCGATTCGACAGCACACAACTTTTCAAGGGCTGTTGAGAACGTGCAATGTGCTCAAGGCGTAGATGGCTTACGCCTTTCTAATAGTAATACCCAGGCTCACATAAATATTCAATCCCTGTTTTGATTTATCCACCACGTTTCTTGCCTGCAGGCAGAGAAAATATGTCAAAATCCCGTCATCGTTCATACCCTGCCTTTATCACGTAATCACACCCAACTTTTCGGGCTTAAATCCAGGCCAGAAGCTGTCAGAAGCCCTATATATCATCCCATGGAAGACATTCAAGACCTATATAATCTCCTTCTCCAGCAACCGTTCCATGTTTCCTCCGCCTCCCCCCTGTCTCTCCTTTGCTCCAAGTCTCAGACCAGCTGTGCGCTCCCTCTCGCATCCTCAAGCATGTACAGAATCGATGGAATTCCACAATCAGCGCTCCCTCCCATCAGTCACCTCTTATCAACCCATCATTCCCTCACATCCCCATTATCTTTACCTACCCTTGTTTGATCTGGCGTTCAATCCAATACTCAAGTATGAAATCAATACGAAACCTCTCATATCGTGACCTATTATTGCCACTTTGCGACAGCAACTCGTGTACAGTGTCATCTATACGTACGTATCGACGTCTACAACCCGAGAATCCCAAAAAAATTAGCAACTCCCGCACGTCAAATGACCCGCTCGAATATGGCAATTTCCCGGCAGTTCTTTCGACTCCCGAGTACAAGTGATTCCGCAAAGGGTGAAGGGCTGAAAAGTCGATGTCACGAAGCGCCACGCGCGCCCTTCACTGCCCTTCACTTGCGCATCAATTAGCCGAGCATTCGTTTGAATTTCGCTTCGTGCACAGGCACGCCGGCGGGGTCTCACCAGCGCTTACCACGACACCGAGGACGATTGGATCGGCTGACCGCAACGTGTGACTGCCCAAGGATCATCGTCATAAAACGATCCTTTTATTTAATTATCGATAACGATGGTGCTAATAGTAGGACCGTGGCATGCAAAGCCCACGGATGAAAATGAACCCACCCCGCTGGACGGCGCGGCGAGGAACACTTTGAAGTTTGCACTTGACATGTGTGCGTCTGATCAAGATGTGCGTCGTTTCCCAGCGTTTCCCATGCCGCGGTGCTGTGTGTGGATCCAGCTGCTATAATCAGGTGGTATTAAGGTAACGTGGCTGAAATCGTGGCCCTTTCCACTTGGAACAAGCGCCGACATCTCGCGCGACCAATAGCCTTCGGTTACTTGGTCTCACTTTGATTCTGGAAATGGGTAAATCGCAGCCGCCCAGAACGTTAACCATGTAGGATATATGTATAGCCCGCAGCAAGTCTTGCTACGTCGACATCGTATGAGTTCATGAACATCGATATCGCTGGCTGGAAGCCTTCCAAGTCATATAAGTTTCATGGTCACAAGAAAAGGCGTCACTCGACAAGGCACCGTTGCGATTCGGAATTTGGGAGATCTGTCAATGATCATAGTTGCCGATTCATCGATGAATCTGAGATGGATGGTGTGAAATTGGGAATAATGAACCGAAACAAGCATATGATGTCCTCTCGCCAAATTACCGGTCGATGTCTTCAACCTTCCGCATCGAGCAGCCACCTCCTCTCTCCTTATATTAATGAGTGGAGAGGGGATTATCATATACGGAGCGACTCATGCCTCACGAGATTCGAGAGAATTATTATAAGACATACGAGAGCTACGTCGTTGCTGAGCTCGGGACTCATATGTTTTAATCAATCACGACTCATTTCTGTTGACGCTAGGCGCTTGAGTATCACCGACGTCGGTGCTTGTTGGCTTTTGTCACCGCGCGGGCTCTGAAGGCGCGACTTTTCTCGCTCTTGATCAGGACGCCTTCGCTGTACATGCTCGACAATTCGACAACTCGTGCGGAGGTGTCCTGCCAGGCAAAGTCCTTTAGTTGGACAAGAGAGAGAAACGATGAGTCCGCGTTGGATTGGTGCCAGTACAAGGACCACGAGTGTAAGTACCCAAAGATGAGATGGAGAAAGGGGAGAGTCGTTGAAGGGGATAGCAAGAGCCACAAGGTGCAAGATTCAAAGCTCCAATGCCCACGGGAGAACTAGCAACACCCGAGACATGAGAAAGCACTGCTAATGATGGATTAGATAATTCAAAGCTCCAATGCCCACGGGAGAACTAGCAACACCCGAGACATGAGAAAGCACTGCTAATGATGGATTAGATACGGTCGTAGAGCCCTGTACAAGAAGATGGATTATAGAATGGGATCGAAATGAAAGTAAACACTGGTGCATCAATTCGTGGAATCGACAGTCACGATAATAGATGTTGAAGCGAAATGGCAAGAGAGAAGAACGTCCGAATGTCCGAACAACGAAATGATGGAGGTATAACGGAAAGAAGTCGAAGATTTCCTGAGGCGTGCGTCTACTCGCGGTGAGCTCCTCCCATCAGTAGCGCCATCAGGTCATGTGTGGGCTGGCTGTTGGGTCCAGAGAGCCCTTGCTGTTGGAGATGAGGAGGTAAAAGGTGGGGCATCATATGGGGAGGTAATTGCTGCTGCTGCTGCTGCTGCTGTTGCTGACGCATAGTAAGAAGCGAGCCAGGTATTTGAGCAGCCGGGCCTTGTTGACCAGAAAATCCGCCACCGGCCCCGCGTAGCCCACCGACACCGCTTAACCCCAAGAGCTGATTTTGGTTGGCTGCGCGCAGATCCATGTTGGTTGGGTGTCCCATCCCTCCCATTGGGTGATGCACGCCATGATTCTGCAATTGGTGAGGTCCTCGCATCGGTGGTGCTCCACCATACCCGGGTGGGAAGTTGTTGAACTGCTGTTGCTGGACGGAGCCATTTAAGTGCAGGGCGCCGTGTAGGCCGGGAGTAGGCATGCCAGGCATACCCAAGAACTGGGAAGGCTCATGGGGCGGTCGACCTCCGAGGTTTGCCAGTCCAGGGGGCAATCGCTGCTGCTGCTGCGATGTCGGAAGGATGTTCTGTTGATGAGAGAGGGGAGAGTGGCCACCACGATAGTGCTGTTGAATCGGGATATTAGTATTGCGACCACCCTGCTGAGGGAACAAGGCGGGAGGTGCGCCGGGATACAGCTGATCGAGGCCACGTTGCTGTTGAGGAGGGAGGCGCTGAACATTGAAGTGCAACCCTTCATCCAAGCCTTCGGGGTATAACCCGATATTCTCGCGGGTACGGGGAGGAGGCGCTGATCGTAGCCCAGGAACCATGCCATCTGGTACGAAATTTCTGTCATCAAGACGGCTATCGTAGAGGGGCTCAAGCCGACTGGCATGGATTTGCTGCTGCTGCTGCTGTTGCTGTTGCTGGTGATGGAGTTGTTGCTGCTGAAGTAAGTGCAAATTGTTCTGCGCTTGCAGCCCAAACGATCCGTTGTTCGACAACGGTGCTGAGCCTTGGATATGCCCTGTCGTTCCTCTTGGACCCTGTGCGGCACGTTAATAAATACGAAACGAAGCAACTCAGACATGCTGCTTACCTGCGCTGAACTACTCAACATGGCATATATTTCGTCCATAGCACGAGGATCTGGGCCGCCGTGGATGCCATTATTGAAGATAGCATGTTCCTGCCTCTGGCCACCAGGGCTCGGCGAGGAAGACGCAATCCCACCAGGAGGAACAATCTTGCCGGCTGGAGGCAGACCTTCCCTGCCCTTTCCGTCAAAGAACTTAGCAAAACGACTTCCTTTGGTAGCAGAATATCCGACACCGTTTTCCAAGGACGGCGAACTATCCTGAAATGCGCTTGTTTCAGTCGATGACGAAAAGGAAGAACGTTCTGCAGATCCTCGGCGGTGTATATCGGAAGTCATGATAAAGTTGCTTGACTCTCGATGTTCCTCTAATAGGTACGAGGGACGAAGTGGTTCTTCGAACGGAGAGAATCCAGGCTTTGATCTGAGAGCGTCACTTTTGGGGGGGATTTGCCCAGTTGACTCTGGCTGGACATTCCCGACATTAAAGGTTCCTAAATTCAGATGGTGAGTACAACAGATAAGCATATAATGCTTGTTGAGTGCGTACCATTTTGAATGTTATTGGTGGCTGGAGGCTTTGTCGCTGCTGATGACGTTCGTGCGAAGGCTAGCAGGCGAGAACCTGGTGGCGGATTGAATTGAGGAGGAGTGGAATCAAGGGCGAGACGCTCTATGTTTGGCAAAGGATTTTCCTGAATAGGATGGCTGTTGACAACTGTGGAGGATGGGGGAGTCCTCGAGTCATTTGACAGGAAGTCCGAGGAAACTGAGGCATTCATGGTTATTGATTCCTTAGCACCAAGGATAGAGAGTAACGAGTGCGACGGTGCAGGAGTTGAGAGAGGGTGGAGCTCCGCTTGTGAGAGAAGGACAGGCGTCTGAGCTATTTGAGATGTTTGAGGCTGCCCGACGGAAGGAGAACTCATGGCAGGCGCATCTAGAAAAGTTGACTTTCAGTAATTCGAATATAGGTGTGGTTGGATGAAAATCACCATTCAATGACGTTGTCGCCGGTTGTGGCGGGCGAGCCTTTTCTGTCGGGACTACCACACCGGACGCCGGTGATGAAGTGCGGACGATGTTATCTTGGGTGTCAGTATTTTTCTTTTCTCCCTCCCTCTTCATCATCAGCCTGAACAACTGTATCTCGTCCAGCTGTCGAGCATCACCCTCAGATTTCTCCGTGCTCATTTCTTGGACTTCGATCCCATCGCCATTGGCAGATGCACCTTTATCTTTAAGTTCCTTCTCCTTTCTTTCCTTCTTCCAAGCTTGTATCCCATCAAGCTCTCCTTCAGCGCCTTTGCCACCCAAAATTCCTGCGCTGGAAGAAGTCGGAATGTAGGTGTCCATCCATGCTGGCTCCCTCTCCCTCTCCCTCTCTCTGCGGTCATCTCGATCCTTTCCATCGTCAGCCAGAGGCCCAGATTTGCGCTCGCGGCCGCTCGCTCGTTTGGAACGTCCGTCACGCTCTTCAACGGCTACCCAACGACGGTCGCCAGCATCCTGTGCCGAGTCTTTGTCACGGCCACGCTCCCTTTCTCGGTATTGGTCTTGATGTCTGTCACCTCGTTTAGCAGCTATTCTCTCGTCACGTTTTCCGTCATCCCTCCACCGTCTAGCATCGTCTTCAGCATCCCGGTCAGCATCCCGTTCTCGCTCGCGACGATGATCGTCCCGATCACGAGGCCTGTCTCGCTCCTCGCGGTCACGTTCTCGTCGTGTTGTGGAAGGTTCTCTACGAGACCTTGAAGTATCACGAACCCGAGACCTGGCTCGCTCATCGCGGTCTTTGCGGCCACCGTCTGTTCCTGAAACACAGATTTAATTAGAGAGAGTAGAGGCACACATGAAGAGATACTCACGTTCTTCACGGGCAGAACGCGGCTCGGCTCCTGAAGTACATTAGAATAAGTGACAAATAAGATACCAATACATACCTCTTCTCCAGTCCTCACTGGCTTCCCCGGCTTTCTTCTTCGCTGCCTCTCTGTTTTCAGCTCTGCGGGAAGGGATAGAGGTGCCTTGGGCTTGTGAGCCTAATCTACTCGTCGAACCAGAGCTCAGGTGTGGTGCTGCATCCCGTTCCTTTCTAAGGCCAGTGAGCGGGGAAGCAAGCCTGTCCCGGTCATATTTATCCGAAAGCTGGAATGGCAAATTAGGGCTACGGCTTTGCAAAAGTAAGTGTTACAACTGACATGACGCAGTCTCTCTTGTCCTTCCTTGTCTCTAATATCACGTTCGCGGTCTTTATCACCATCTCTCTCTCGGTCCCGTTCCCTCTCACGATCGCTGGCACGCAAAGACTGATGCTTGAAATTCCCCATTTGCGATGGTTGAGACAGCGTCGATCGAAAAGAAGGGCGAGAGGGTGTCTCTGATAAATGTGGGGTCAGCACGCATAGAATGACATAGATATAAGCACATACCTCCATCTTCCGCGTCGCGCCTGAACCTAGACAGCAAGTAGCTTTGAGTGATCGAAGGACAGGTAAGCGGGAGACGTTGAACTTACCGTCTCTCTCTTGCGCTGCTCGGTGTTGCCGGTTCCGACTCCTTCTTTGAAAGATTCTGTTCGTTTTCACTTCTAGACGCAGGAGCAGTATTTTTCTGGTCAGTTATTCGCAATTGAAAGTTTGAAAAGCACATACCCGAACCAATCCTTCAGCTCCGGCATGTCTGGTGGAGGTCTTACCAATGGTGATCTGTACAGGAAAAGAAGTTGAGGACGAGTGTAGATCCTCATATGTCGGGAGGTTGTGCTAGATTTTTCTGGGTTGACTGCCTCAGTCTGGCTTGCTTCGTCCTGAACAGCAACGGAAGGGGGAGACGTCGCCAGCACATCGAAGGTCACATCGTCAGGAGGAGTTGCAGATTCTGAGTTTGTTCCGAGTGCTGTCATAGTTGAGGTGAGAGGGAGTTGTTTGTGAGGTGACGAGGAGATGGAGGAGACACAGGGACAACCCAGACTCATGCGGGACTTGAAATGAGATGGCAACTCTTTCTTTCCAATACTATGCCTTCCTCCCCCACGCTCAAACATTTTATTCTCAAGCAGCAGGTGTTTGACCTCTATCGCCATGTAATTCGCTCATCAAGAGGTAGTAGTAATCCTCTGTCCTCCAGTACTTCTCGCTGAAATGTGTGTGTGCAGTCATTCCTGACCCCGTGACAAGGCGCGAGACAGTGGCTTGGATTCGTAGCGAATTTGAACGCAACAAGCACATAACAGACGCTGTACGTCTTTTCCTTCTTCCTTTCCTGCCATATTATTCAAAACACCACGCTAGAGTATGATTGAGGAGAAACTGAAAAGTTGTCGACGAGAGATCAGACAGATCTTGCCCAGTCCATGAACTTACCAACATCCCCCCACCAGAGCGGCAACGAAAACTCGAAGACTAATCGCTCTAGGCCACTAGATTCCTCATGTTCAGACAGGCGTCGCCTGCCTTTCATGTTGTATGAATATACATTTTGCAACTCACACAAGCAAGGGCAAGGACGCCATCAAATTCTATCTAGATCCGTTCAGTTGGCGCTCGGCGTGCTTCCACTATAAGTCGCTGCTCAGCGCTTAAACCTGCTTTCGGTAATCTTATCGTCAGCAAATGCCTACTATCGGCGTGGTTCTCAGCACGGCCTCATGGTCTTCAGCGCTAAACTGGTTCAGCCTTATTACCCCCAACTCCTCCCCTCACAACCTCTTACTCCCTACCTTTCTTTTGCAAGATGGAAATCTTTATGCGCAATGTCGGCTTGGATGTAAACCATTATCAGCTCACAACAACACTAGCCAATGTACTTCATCGTCCACCGTACACCGGTCCGTCATCGCTACCCTTAAACTTCGACGTTTATCTTTTCCGCGATAAAAGGAATCCTCGGAAACACAGGGGTATTGGTGCCCTGACGGTACCCACCATTGAAGCCGGCCGTCAGTTTTTACAGGAGTATGCAGGGGGGTATATCGTCGGTGGTAGACAAATTCACTTCTCAATAAGCAAGCGCCCGGCCCGCGTCGAAGTTGTTGAGAGTCTCCTCCGGCGCCCCTACGTCAATCCAAAAGCATTGGAAGACAAGGAGAGGCTGGATGACTTCCTTAGATCAGAGAAAGTCTCCATCAAGACCGTCCAATTTGGCTGGGAATGCAGGGACTCTGTTTTCTCCGTGGAGTGGGAGGAGACCGTCGAAAACGGCTGTTTAGCTTCCTTCGACGATGATCGAAGGGAACTTCGTATCAATATTCCCCACCCACCCAACACACTCATAATCGCTGTGCGGTTCTCCCAAATCCGTACGTTATCAATTCACACATATTTATCGAACGAGCCAGTGATCTACATGATCCTTGATATGCCCCCGGCTTTCGAGGATATGCGGCCAGCTGCCGAGCCAAATATGCTCCCGGATTTCGGGCTTGATTTCTTGTTGCAAGAATTTCAACATACTGTTGCGCCCCTTCGCCAAAGGTTAGAAGCTCTCCCGTTAGGAGATCATGCTCGCGTGGCTCCGTACACGTCTCTTGCCATGCGGCTCATTTGCTCTTCCCCCCGCGACATGTCCAAATTTCTTGACGTCGCCAAAGCCGTCCGGCTTCATTCCATCTCAGATCTAGCCTGTCAAGTCGACCGTCGTGGCCTTTTTTCTGCAGCAGTCATCGAGCAACTCCAAGATTGGCTCCGACGATTGAATTGGTGTGTATCATTTCAGATCGAGTCGCTGGTCAGAAGCCTGTCCGTCGACGTCAAGGAGATGCTTACCCTGATACCACACATCCGGAGGCTTATTCGTGCCAAAGGTAAACACTACACATCCTTGATGCTTCGGCATTTCGCCCCTTATGCTCGAGAATTATATTGGGACCCTCGCCACACTGAAGCACAGAGGGAAACCATAGAACAGTGTTTCTGCCGTATAGAAAAGCGCTTCGCAACACATTCAAATTTATCAGTGCTGCGACCGACTGACGCGAGCCTTTTCGAGGCATACCATGTCACTATAACGCCAACTACTATGTTTTTGGATGGACCATCTCCCGAGCGTTCCAACCGAGTAATCCGTCAATTCGAAACCATCCATCAAGAATCGTTTTTGAGAGTCAGTTTCCTTGACGAGGCGAGACTACAATACCGCTTCGATCGAGAAATTGATGGACCTGCTTTCATCCGATCCCGCGTTGGTCATTTTCTGCTGAATGGCTTGACCATTGCAGGCAGACATTTTAAGTTTCTTGCCTACTCTCAATCGGCTTTAAAAGAGCATTCTGTATGGTGTGTAACTGGACGGTCATCCTTCACCTTGACCCTCATCCATTTTTCTAGGTTTGTGAAGCCTTTCCGCGATGCTCGTCGTGGCTATACCAGCGCGCAGACCATTATCGAAAAGCTGGGATCCTTCAACAATTTGACATTTGACCCAGATCTCATGCGTTGCCCGGCGAGATACGGTGCTCGTATATCTCAAGCCTTCACTGCCACTGACGCGTCTGTGACTGTTGAGGCAGTTGAAGAAATATTCATCTTGGACGACATCGAAGCCGATGTTGGCAAGTATTGCTTCACTGACGGAGTTGGCACAATGTCCAAGGAGCTAGCGGTCGAAATATCTCGAGAGCTGAAATCGAAGCGACGCAGAGGACGCTCCAATAAGCTTCATGCCAGTGCAATCCAGGTCCGCTTTATGGGTTCAAAAGGGATGCTCTCAGTGGACTATAAGCTCCGTGGGCGAGCGATCTGTCTCAGGCCTTCAATGATCAAGTTTGAAGCCCCAGACTCTGAGCATCAAATCGAAGTTGCTCGAGCATTCGATCGACCAGGGCTTTACTACTTAAACCGCCCACTGATCATGATCCTCGAGGATCTTGGTGTGGAATATGATGTGTTTCAACGGTTTCAAGCCAAAGCCGTCCTGGAGACACAACAGTCGACGCAGTCTCTTGCACACGCGGCGAGGATGCTCGAAAGTCATGGTCTTGGCTCCTCATTTCGTCTCCCTTCGGTTATGCTTAGCTTGGCGAAGCTGGGAATAGAGAATATATTCGGCAATCTTTTTTATGAAAAGATGGTTCAGTTTGCCGTCAACCATGTTCTCCGAGAGTTAAAGAATCGCTCGCGTATACCCATCCCGGGTGGATGGACACTTGTCGGTGTGGCTGATGTGCACAAGTGCCTCCGAGAAGGTGAAATATTTGCATGCGTGAAGCCCCTCCATGGAAGCAAAATTTACCTCGAAGGTCCTATTTTGATTTCTCGATCACCTACAATCCATCCCGGTGACGTTCAGATAGTCAACGCTATCGGCCCACCACCTGAAGGGTCCTGTTTCGCATTTGAGGCTCTTCCGAACACCGTCGTCTTCAGTGTGCTGGGTATTTAATATGCAATCTTCTGTCAATTTATCATGACTCAAGTAATTGGTCAGGTTCACGACCGCTGCCTTCGTATCTCGGAGGAGGGGATCTTGATGGCGATGAATACAACCTCATTCCACTGAACGATATTCCCGAGTTCACACCGAAGAAGACTCATGACCCTGCCGTCTATGCACCGACGGAAAGAAAGCTCGTGGACCACCCGGGTCTATGTACTATGTCTGATGTGGCCCAGTTCGTCATGGAATATATCAACAGTGATGTTCGTGACCACCTTTGAACTTGATTCTCCAATTTTCTATACCTTATAACAATATTATAGATTGTGGGCATCATCGCAATAAACTGGCTGATACTGGCCGACCAAAGCCCTGACGGAATCTTCGATGCCGGTTGTATAAAACTTTCGCAGTTGCATAGTGATGCAGTGGATTATCCGAAATCAGGAAACCCCGTTGCCCTGAAGGAAGTTCCCAAGCTACGATTCCGCCAAAAGCCTGACTGGAATGCACCAGAGACCGTAAATCCCGATTCAGCCAAATATTATGAAAGTAAACGAGCCATAGGTCGACTCTTTCGCGAGATCGATCTTCCTGTCTCGAGCACTGGTAATGCATCTAGAAGGCACAGGCAGCGTCGTCCAAGGAATCGAACGGCGGATGAATTATCTGATGCTCTAGCAAGCCTCACCGTTGAGGACACCGATGAAGAATCTTTACACGAGATTATTGAAGGGCACGTTTCTCAGTTCTTGGATGTTGACGCCACCCCGTCTTCCGCCAAGGTCGAAGCTATTGGATCGCTCTTCCATCATTATATCTCTGAGCTTAGATCGATTTGCGCCGACAACACACTCGCACATACAAGGACCGCGACATTAACGGAAGAGGAAGCAGTGGTCGGAACGATCGTTCAAAAGACTTCACAGCCACGGAAACGAAAAGACATGACGTCCAAACTGAGGGAGCAGACTGATGTCCTTGTCCGTGGTATTAGAGAAGAACTAGCGGGTGATGAAGATACTCCTCTAGAGGAATTTTTGGAAATGGCTTGGATGGCTTGGAAGCTATCAATGTTGGAGCGAGAGTCCTTTGGAGGAGAAAGCTTCGGATGGGTAGCACTGGGCGCGATCTTTGAGGCAATCAAGGAGATAGAAGCGGCACAGTTGGAGGAATCGCGGAGCAGATTTTATTGAAACATAGCTGCAATTACGATCCAATTGCAGATGGAAATACAACAGTGAGAATCACCTTGGTGACCTTCTAAATGGACGCCCCGACCAGGTCTGCAAGGACGACAGCACATATACACTTACAGAGCAGGGTGAGCTATGCTTGGTTACGAAGGACTAGCGAATAGTCAGCGTTAATGTTTATTGCATCGTTAATTGACATCGGGCTTACTGAGGATCACTGAATCGCCCCTGCAATGAATGAAGGGCGTAAGCATGAATCATGAGTATATGAGACCTTGACTTACCGCAAAAACATCTTGCTGATGTATCGGTCCTTGTTGACAGGTTTCTTATTCTTGCCCTTCGGCACCTCTGTCCACATCTACGACTTGAAGATCAGCTGGGTGTGCGATGAGACGATGACTGTTACGTGCCTCTTTCACGTTCTCCAAAACCTGTACATTATATCAGTCTGGCTTGCAGTCAGCAGTGTGAAGAGTTGCTTGCCATGTTACTATGCCGGTCAAAGGCTTTGACGCGAGCAAGTAGCTTTTTGTTGTTGCGCAGAGATATCAGGACCTGGGCATGGTTTCGGACGGCTTGCTGTAGCACCGATAGAGGTCCCTGGGATATCTCATGCTCCTCCAGCTGGCGTAGCTGTGCCTCATCCAATTCAGATTTGGGAACGTGAACATATTGACTGGAAAAAGACGTCGTGAAGGAGTAATCGTAGGCTGAAGCGAAATACACTCACCTCATCTTCGCCGTTCAGTCCAAGTTGAGATCGGTTGTTTGGTGAGCCAAACAAAAACTTTTTGAGAGCGGCAGCACTCATTGCTTCTCAGGAACTCAAGGCTCTTTTGCTTGGACTTCAATCTTATTCTTCATGGGTCGTCTCAGGCAAAAAGGAAAGGCAGGTGCAGCCAAGGCATATGTGACTCGTTCTGCCGCTGTCAAAAAACTCCAATGCTCGCTTGCAGATTTCCGGCGGTTGTGTATCTTGAAAGGTACAGTGGATTATTCCAATTCTGACATCACCTATATCTCAATTTTTATATGATCAGGTATATTTCCTCGTGAACCTCGTCACCGGAAGAAAGCAAACAAAGGCTCATCGGCGCCGACATCGTTCTACTACGCTAAGGACATAGCGTATCTGGCTCATGAGCCAGTCCTGAGAAAATTGCGCGAGCATAAAGCTTTCGCCAAAAAGCTCTCTCGTGCTTTGGGCCGCGGTGAATGGAGTAGCGCAAAGGCTTTGGAAGACAACAAGCCTGTATACCAGCTTGATCATATTATCAAAGAACGGTAAGCCATCCGTTCCCTGCTCCAATTTCTTCGCTGATCTTCGCAGGTATCCAACGTTCATTGACGCGGTTCGGGATATCGACGATGCACTATGCATGGTGTTTCTGTTTGCCTCTCTCCCATCGAACTCTCGACTTCCTCCAGAGCTCATCGAAAACTGCGCCCGCCTAGCAGCCGAATGGCAACTATACGTTATGCACTCACGATCGCTACGAAAGTCTTTCCTGTCAATCAAGGGTGTATACTACCAGGCTGACGTTATGGACCAAACCGTCACTTGGCTTGTGCCATACCAGTTTACCCAAAATGTATGTCGATGTTTTACGAAATACATTTCGTACTCATCTTATCCTAGATCCCTACGGACGTTGATGTCCGCGTCATGCTGACTTTCCTAGAGCTATACCAAACACTGCTTGGATTTGTATTCTTTAAACTCTATACAGACGCGGGACTGGTCTATCCTCCTCCACTAGATATAAAAAAGGACGAAGGCGGAGCTGGTGTTGGTGCCTTCAGTCTACAGGAAGCCAACAATCGGACATCAGGGCCTCCTCCAGCCAAAGCAAAAGCCGTAGAGATTGATGGACGGAAGATCTCAGGAAAGGATGTGCGGCAAACTATCAAAATCATCAATGCGACCGCCGAAACTACTGGGCTGGATATCGAAATGTCCCATCCCAATTCACTTTCAGAGGAGGTCGATGAAGAGTTCGTGGCCCATCCTTCGAAGTCTGATCCTCAATCTCCAGATTCACTTCCTACATTGAAGTCATTAACGGATCTACCCCAATCACTGTCCACCTCGCTTTTTTCACCATATACATTCTACCTCTCCCGAGAAACCTCACGCCCCATCTTCGAATTCCTTGTCCGATCCTTCGGTGGGCGAATAGGCTGGCCCGCCTCCTCAGGAAGCGGCTCCCCTATCGAGGAAGCGGACGAGTCAATAACGCATGTCATCATCGACAGACCCCTTGTTGAGCGGACGAATGAAACATCTGAAGAGCGCGAACGCCGACTGCGCAGAAAATACGTCCAACCACAATGGGTAGTGGATTGCATCAATGCGGGCAGAATATTGCTCGAGGACGCGTATGCTCAAGGCAACACACTTCCGCCTCACCTGAGTCCTTTCGGCGAGCATCAAGGCGCTTACGATCCTGCGGTGGGACTTGCAAGCAAATCTGCACATGCAATGGAAGAGGGAGAAGAATCGGAGAGCGAGGAGGATGACATCGAGATTGACAACGTGGAAGATGATATGGAGGGGGCGGACAAAGTTGCTCTGAGAGCAGCAGCTTTGGCTGAAGATCCTGCGGCTTTGCGGGCAGCAGAATTGGCAGCAGAAGCGGCTGGGGTGGATTTCGGAACCTTTGAGAAGGAAGTCACCAAATCGCGGAAGTCATCGAAGAAGGCCGCCGGAGAGAGCATCGAAGAAGCCGAAAAAGACATGAACAAGATGATGATGAGCAATAAGCAGAAGAAGTTGTATGAGAAGATGAAGTACAGCGAAAGAAAACGGGAGAACGAGGTTAGGATAGCTAACTTTCTTGGAGCGCGCCTCTGTTTAACCTTCTTTTTTTATTTACAGCGCGCTACTCTGGATGCAAAGAGACAGGCAATACAAAAACAGAAGAAGCTGGAGACCAAAACGAAGGGTTAGAGATGGGAGATATTATGTGTTGTTAGATTTGTAGTACATAATCTTGATCGCGTTGAGACTTTTCTCATTGTGAAGTGGTCGGTCACGCGTGTTTCTGCCCCGAATGTCTGTCGACCGCCGTTGTGGTCTTGCTCAGCTCCCTCGTCCACACATTTTAGTGCCCATATTCTAAGTTACAGCGCAGGAGCGTCTCTGTGCATTGCGCACTCCATCACTCGTCCTGGGCACCTGGGCTAAACTCGAATTTTCGAACGATATTCATGGTGGGACGACTTGCTTCACTGAGCAACAAGCAACTCGTACCCCGTGTATCGCAGGACCAAGCGCTCGTTCAACCTCCTCCGCCTTATGACCACAGCTCAAATCCTCCCGTTATCGTCGCTGAAACGACCACGACCCGTACAGAGGTTGTTACCACAACGACAACCACTCACTTCTTCTCCCTGCCACTTTGGAGGAAACGCGGTCCCGCTTCCTCGAACTCCGCCCGTCAGAGTACATTTGAAGTAAATAAAGAAGTGGATGAGCATGGGCTAGTTGCCCCTAGCCCACGCACGAGCTCATACATGGATGTCGAGAAGGATCTTCCGCCAACCCCTCCAGACGGTGCCGACCGCGAATCCAATAAGCCATCCCCAGGAGCGTCGGAGATTTGGCAAGGTCAGAATCTAACTGATGTACCCAGAAGCGCGTCCCCCATATCCTGTTCTCCACTTGAAACGCGGATGACATCCAGCTCACTTCCAGCCATACAACCTACTGCTGCTCTAGCTCGCGCGTCCTTAGGTCTGGGACTTCGACACGTCGTACCGCAAGTTTCTGCGTCATCCTCGTCTTCTGAAATCAACACCGTTGCCTTTGCCAAACCCGAAGAACCCTCTCAAGCCAGAAAGCGCTCCATCTCTGGTATTCGCAGAACCAAAAGCGCGCAGAAACTCATGTCCATCTTATCTCCTGACCGATCGACACCCACAGACATACCCTCCGTAGAGGATGGAGCTGGAAGAATCCGAGGCACGTCATTCAGCGCGTCGTCTTTCCTTCATCTTGGCAATACCGATATGAAGGGAAAGGGACACGACAAGAATGCTTCTGCAGACCCATCTCCTTTATCTGCTCAGACATTCCCGAAAGCCCTCGCCAGAAAATCCTCATTTTGGTCGCGAAAGAAGGCTGCCCCCGAAACCGTTTTATCAACCAGTCCCCATCCACTTTCGACACTCCAGTTGACCATGCTACCACCCCCCATATCTCCGTTCAATATGGACATAACCTTCACCCCATCTTCTCCCACTCCCTCTCATACTTCAAATTCCCGAGTCCTTTCACGAAGTCATTCCGCTCGAACCAGCTTGAGATCAATCCAGGTCACGAAAGAAAACAGCTCTGATACTCCTAACCGTACTAGAAGACCAGCTACGGCTGGTAGTTCAGCGCCTCAATCCACATCCGCATCCGCTACACTCTCGGCATTTTCATTACTGAACCAAGACCCTCGCAATCCACCCCCCGCTGATTCTTGTCCCCCTCAACCAAGAGCCCGTGCTTACACAAATCCTCCCTTGCTGAACCGTCTATCATGGAACATCTTCTCACACCCTTCCACATCCTCATCCGTCCCTCCTATGCCTCGCTCTCACACCAATTCCTATTCCTCCCGCCCTCCCGCGAGTTCCAGTAGCAGCTCTTCTATTAACGGACGAAAGGATGTTTCCCGGTCGTTAGTGGAGTCACAGGTCTCTACAGAATCCCCAAGATCATCCTTCTACAGGAAGGCGGTTCCTATCCCTGTCCCATCTGGGAATGAAGAGTCCCCTGAGATTTACCTCAGGCGGCTTCAAGCGGCTGTCAGCAAGGCTGAAGTGGCCGGGATCCTTGCGTCAAGGTAATATAAGCAATATCCTTTCTCACAACTAACTCAACTGACAGTCATGTTAGTGCTGATGCTTTCTACGCACAGGCCCTTCGGACGTATATAGGGCAGTTCAACTTTGCTTCTGATCCTCTTGATATAGCCCTTCGGAAGTTGCTCATGGAGGTAGGGCTCCCACGAGAAACTCAACAGATAGATCGAGTCATGGAAGCCTTTGCTGGTCGTTATCTAACATGCAATCCAAGCCTGTTCATCTCAGAAGGCGAGTTGATCACTGCATCTTCTCTTTATTACTGCAGACTGACATTGAGACTCTCAGATCATCCTTACATTCTAGCGTTTAGTTTGATTATGCTACATACTGACGCCTTCAACAAATCAAACAAGCACAAAATGTCGAAAGCAGACTATATCAAGAATACGAGACTCCCTGGTGTGGCTCCGGAGGTGTTGGATGTAAGATTATTACTGACGTGATGGTTCTTTGAACTTACAATTTTCTATCTAGTGCTTTTACGACAACATCATATTTGCGCCGTTCATTTTCGTTGAAGACCCTCTTGATGTCAACGGGCAACGAGGATTGTTGCCGGAAGCACATTCGTCCCAGGTCATAAACTCTGGTGGCAACTTGACGGGTATGCCAACGCGAAGCAATACAGGTCTTTCGAGGGTAAACAGGGTTGACCTATACTATCTAATCACGAACGTAACGAATTTTATTGACTGTTCCATGTCAAAACATTTGACAACTTTGCAACAGGATCTTCTTGGGCCTCTTCGTGTCGATGTCGATGCTTATGTTCCGACGGAAAATCCGTATTCTTATGAAGGTACCGCGGGATCTTGGGATGAGACACAACTACAGCTTGCGTTCGCGAAAGCCAGCGAGATCGAGATTGGGGCTAGCGACAATCTCCGATCACCCTTCTTCAGTCGAGGAAGCGGCCCTGGGCTTCCAACTCCAGATGGCGCTGCGTCGCGCCCAGCAGCGTCATCCACAGGAAACGCTTGGACCTTGAAAGTCACCAAAGTTGGCCTCCTGAATCGGAAGGACGATGTCTTAGAAGGAGGCAAGAAGGCCTCGAATCGCAAATGGAAGCCCTACAGTGTCGTGCTGACTGGGTCACAACTTTTGTTCTTTCGTGATCCGTCATGGGCATCGTCTTTGCTCGCCGTTCAATCAACGTCTTCCGGTGGACAGCTCATTTTCCCTCAGTCGGCTATGTTCAAACCTGATGAGCTGGTATCGGTGAAAGATGCGATTGCTGTGTTTGACAGGTCCTATACAAAGGTATTTATCCAAGAAATTGTTCGGATTAATGATTTTCATGAACAAGCTTAGCATGAGAACATTTTTCGATTTGTCTTGGCCGACGGCCGGCAACTATTACTCCAGACCGCGAACGAGAAGGAGCTAAATGAATGGATTGCTGGGGTCAACTATGCCAGTGCTTTCAAGTCTGCGGGGGTGCGGATGAGGCCACTAGACATGTCTGGAACAGATGTCAAACTCACAGGTGTCGCAGCAGCAACTTCCCATCTCCATGATCTTCAGCACCAAAATCGACCCAAGTCGCATGCTTGGGATAGAGATGCACCTCGGGAGTTGATGGGAATGTTGTCAGGAGACTCTGAATTGAACATGCAGGCACCTCCTGCGAAGCGTAAACTGACCATTGTAACTGATCGGGATGACATGGATCTCGATGTCCCCGTCGCTCCCGAAATTGATGGCGCAGAACAGTTCAAAGCAACATTCGATCAAGTAAAGGCGGATTTGGCTGCTGGTCGGTGGGCCCCTTTGGAGGACGAAACCTCACCATTTCCCAGCACGTCTTCCACGCAAAGCGCTGATTCCCTTCCATCGTCTTCTGTCACAGCTCGGAGTGAAAGCGCACGACTTCCTTCTCGCACACAGATCATCCAGACCAAGATCGAAGATTTGGAATCACGCATTTCTGGAACTCAGTCGCAGCTTGATGCCAGTATGCGATTCGTTCGGAACATTGCGACTCTTACACCGTTCCAGAAGTCCACCCGCGATCGACTGGTGGCCGCCGTCCGCAATGTGGCCCACCGTGTGGCGCAAGTGCGACTGGAGATCGCAAAGCTTGTATGTCATCGAAGCGTCCTTCTTAATGACCTTGCCTCAGAAGAGCGATCTTGGCAACGGGCGAAAACAATAGCGCTTCGAGCCGCCACGGAAACCCTGCACAGTCGGCGCTCTGGTAACCTTCCCCGTATGACCATCTCGTTCCATACCGAGCCCTTGGAAAATTCCCCCTCTCCCGCTGAACGCTCATCATACCACCGCGATACTTCGTTATCACAAAGTAGGCCTGAGTCTTCTATCTGCGAATCATTCCATTCAGTACCGGATTGGCCTTCATCTGAAGATTTAAATTCGTCAGATTTTCTTGACGCAGGCCATCTCGTTGATTCTCCGATGGCAGGGAGCTCAGGCTATTTGAATTCCTACCCTTTCCCTACTTGTGAATCCGGATCACCCAAACGCAGTTTGTGTCTACCGTCAAATACCGGACCCCAATCTGGCGATACGTCCCCACGTACCAGTGGTGACATGGACACTCACGAGAGGTTCTACACTGCTCAAGAGAGCCCCGAAGAGCTGGCAGAGCGCTGGGATCAGACACGTTGTGCTCAGCGCGTCTCTTTGGTGAGGCTGCCATCAGACATACAGCTGACGACGCGTCTCAGAAGACGCAGTGGTAGTAAACGAGAAGCCTTGAATCTTCCGAATTGAATGACAGGACTATTTACATTATCGTTATACGCACTATGTACTGCAGTAGACATCTAATCATCCAGACAGTGTATTTCAGCGAGCCTCAGTCGATCTGTCAATGTTACGGCGTGACTGTTGTCATGCAACGGAAGCGGCATCGATCCCCGAAATCTTTTGAACATACTCACGCAATCTCCAAGCCAGTCGTCATGAGCTCGGATTTTTTTCCAATTCAGTTCGTCCCTTGTAGTTTGTCCATCCATTCATCTCCTCCCCTCCGAGTTGCTGATGTTGGCACAACATTGGTCTCAACATTCATGAGGAGTCCCTTTTCCATACGGACGCACGGAAGCTGCTCATTCGGCTCTGGAAGCGATGGCGAGAATTGGGACGAGGCCGGAGCAAACCCAGTTTTCGTCTCTTTTGCAACTAGTCTCATCATCCCCCAATTTAAGTCAACCTGACTTTAAGAGCATGGAGGACGTGCTCAACTTCGAGGACCTTTCGACTACAATTTCTGACGTATCCTCCTCCACACATTCATTCCATTCACCCCTCCTCCGTTCCCACTCTGTTCAGTTGCCAGTCAACTCACCTGCAGGCCGACGGTTACAGAAACCCAAACGCCGGGACAATCAGTCGGGCAAGCCCAAGCCGCTCCGCGCCGCAAGTTTCAGCATCGACCATCTTGGTCCCTTGCGCCCGCAAAACTTTCAACGATCAACCCCATCCGTTACACCCCTGCCTAGTATGCAGTCCAATATCTGTCGTGACAACTTGCCTCCTGGTTACGCTTCACCAGAGGCAGTCCCGGTCCCTAACTCAATTCCTGAGTCCTCTTCAGAACCTTTTAACATTACTCCTCAACCTATGCTTCATGATTCCAACATTGATGCTGGCGCCGTCGTCCAGACCCTCCCCCTCATCTCCCCACCCAGTACTCCGCGATCCACTTCTTTTGCTGCCGACGTCTCTAACCATTCCCCGCAAGCATTGAAATCATACGCCCGACGTAAGAGCCTTGACCTGGGGCCTGCAATTATGCAGGCAGGTATCCGACGTCTAAAGCGGTCTTCATCCATGTGGACGACATCGCCAGCCCAAACTGATGAATCAATCAGTGCGGAGGCTGGTGCTATCAACCCAGATGTTGGCAACTTCAGAGCGACCACGCAGATGAGTGAGGGGCAAAAGCTCATTACAGTGAAGCGGGCAAGGAAGCTTGCGAAGGTACACATCTCATTATCAGTTATGTATTGCCAAAGGCTAAATTTTTCATGCTCAGGTCTTTGGTAGTCAGGCTCCAACCAATATGATTCACGGACCAGACGATGGGCCCAGTCGTTTAGCAAGCCATCGCGATTCTATATCCATCATCCTTTCAAAGGAGGCGCTAACGCATATGCATCATCACCCCGAGCCTGTCTCATCTGTCGCCTCTAAAATGAGGCGTCCATCGGTTTCGAGATCATCTACAGAACAGCTGGACGATGTCACATTGGTGCAATCTCTAGAGACAACTATGTCCAACGGTGCAGAGATGTCTTCCCCGACTTCGCCTGGCAGCGTGTCGACATTCCGCGAACGTCGACGTCGAGCAGCCAAACTAACCCAGTTTTTTGGGGTTGACTATCAAGAATTGGTTCCTACAGTTACGCAGAAGCCTGGTTCGTCGACCGCCGTCCGCGAGATGGAAAATCAGCCTCCAACAGTCGAGGTTGATATCAAGGTAGCTGGCCGCCGTTTCTGGGGTTTCTCAGATGATCGACGGATGAAGACGGCAGAAGTCGCGGATGTCATAGATCAATTGCGAGGTTTGAGAGCGGCCTAGTCTGCTGAATTCGAGAACCATTCATACTTATACTCGTTCTGCACCCACCCTGGCTGGTGTTACTTATAATTCCTTCGTTCATATGCATGTTCCTGACTGTGCTTCATCAACTCTACTTATCTTATCCCGCCTGTTGTGATAATTCATTATCTGTGAAATGTATCTTACAGTCCTTGCAACTTCGCTATCCATACCAGCGACTCATGCTCAATCGATTATTTTCGCATAAGGAGATACACTGGGTCACCAAGTACAATGCTCGTCATATGCCGGAAGGAACCTGTTAGAGACATGAGAAGTCCACCAAATGACGCGTACGCAGTCCTGGAAAAAGATATGAGAAAACTTCTGGCAGAACAGTTCGGGAACATACACAATTTCGGCTGTTCCTCCGTCAAACTTGTATACCTGCTCATCCAAGTTAGCCGGCGACGCAAGGGAAAGAAGAGGAAGGGCTCTTACCTTTCCGTACATGACATAATCGTAGTCATCTTCAAGTCCTCTCCGCCCCTTGCCGTCTGGTCTCCATATATCTCTCTCCTTGTCGTCTGCTGTTTCCTCCGCAACAGCGTCAGTGCCGGTAGTCCTAGGTGCCGGGCCACCTCGCGCTAGCGATGATGCCAAAGCCAACGCAAAACTCTGATCTTGTTGAAGCGGGAATAGCTCGATGTTATAGTCTAGGGTGAGATCCATGTCATAATTTTTCGAGTGGGCATAGAGGCGGGATACTACAAGCAGTAACGTTAAGATTGAGACATGTTAAGCAGCCTCTACCGAACCTCTATCAAACTTTTTCCCCTCCTTGTCGATGGCATTTATCGTGAAGATATCGTCAAAGACGATGTTCGAGGATGCCGTGGCCATTGGACTGGAGAGTTTTTCAAGCGACTGGAGAAAGAACGAGACGTGAAGGTGACGCTTCTCACGTGCTCACCTTGTCACGTCGATATTTGGCAGGAATTCACGTTAGCACTTGCAACACGCGTCCATGACCATGTTTAGACTAGCACTGTGCCAATTCCCTTGGAGATGTGCGACAAGCGGACGCGTTTATTCCACTATTCGAACCCCTCCGAAATCAGCCCCAAGAGAAGTGCCTACTCCCCTCGTATTTGTGTCTGCGGGCGAATGGGACCCAGCATCACGCAATGGGTAACTCAACAGCTTGATGGAATACTACAAACGATACCTAACAACCCTCAGCATGACCTACCTCTCCTCTTTGCTCTCTGAAAAGGGGTATACATGTCTGCAAGTAGATATATCTCCTCCAGAGGGCACAACTTTAAATTCACCACAGCTTATGCGCCATTTCGAAAACAGTTCGTCCCTTGGCCTTCCAAATCATCAACATCTCACATTTTCTGCAGGACTTAGAGATGAAGTGCGGTTTTCGACTATTCCCTTCCCCCCCGTCGTGTTTGCTAGGTCGGCTGCTTGCCTGATCGCACAGACATATATCTCGTCGAGTCCTGCCTGTGGCTTATTTTTGATATCGCCTCCAATCTCCAACGCCTCGCTGCCAAGAGAACTGCTTCCCACAGACTTGGAAGAGTTTGATTTTGAGCCCAAGTTCCCAATAGGGATAATGGGTACGCCGAAGGAGATGGAGGCCCTTAGGGCACATCACAGACTTGGAGATGACCCCAATGTCGACACAATCACCGTGGCCGACTTGGATGGCTCGGAAGCGTTCATCAAAATCGAACGTTGGCTGGATGACCTGGGGATATGAAGCCACCACATAACAATTTCGTATACTGCTCCTATCCGGCCTATAGGTCACCCTGCATTTCGTATGATTACTGTCAGTCTAAAATTCTATGGTTGTGCGGCAAGATGTCACTTACTTCCGAAGTTCATGCAGTTGGTAGGAAATTCTGCGAACGAGCTTCCCATGCTTTGTAACGTCGGGTGTTTATTTCAGTGTTACAACGATAAAGTACGATTAAGATGAATATTAAAGCAATACAGATGTGCAAAAATTATTCCAAGCAAAAGGGGAAAACGTCCTGTCAAGAGAGCATCAGTGGACTCGTCTTGTTAAGTATCTTTTGCAACGCACATAAGAAGGGCATCATGCGAACTGTTCTTCCTTCATTTCTCTTTTCACCTGATCTCGTGCCTCTGACACGCTCGCCAGTCCTGGTAGAACTACCTTCCACGTCCCGCGGGCGGCAAGTATGCGACGGACTTGATGCTGGATGAGTTCATGAAGCTTTGGAACGTTGGCGAGTTTCGCGCGACTTCCCATCAGCGACGTGGTCGTGAGGTCGAGCGTAAAGTCCGGAGATATGCTGAATGTGAGTACTGGGGCCGCGGAGGACGGTGCTGGCGGGGTAATGTTAATCTGAACCGTTATTAGACATCAAGGCGAGGTTTGAATAGTGGAGATCAAACTCACAGAAGACTTGAATTGTGATAATGATATTGTCAAAGAGACGGGAAGACGTGCAAATGATGACATGGGATAATTAAACAGGTACGAGGTAGAAAGGGATATGGATACTGTGTCTGTGTAGATGGTGTCGAAATCGATTTCCTGGAGGAACAATGAGCATCCTGGACGATAGTTTTGCATTGCTGCATACTCACAGTTATAGGTGTGGATGGCTTGAGGCGATTCAAACGAGCATTACGAAACCGTGGAGCTGACGCGCCGAGATCGACAGAGTGAATTTTGATGTGGTCCTATAATAGTGAAGGAGTTTAATGCATGTGGCAAGAAAGGAGATAGATGCGTACAAGGAACCCCGGAGGCCGTATTCTATTGGCGTAGTCTTCTATCCGTTTACGCGCAATCTCTTCACCTTCTGGACCTAACAGGTCATCTCGTAGCTTCGATCGGTAAGATTCAACGACCTGCAATGAAAGTTATCAACAGAGGCAGCAGATGAACTTTGGCACATGCCTGTTGCAAGAGTACATTGAACCATTCCGCCGTTTCTTGGTCCTTATCCTGCACGCCATCTTCGGCTTCTGTGGGCTCGGACTGTGGATCGCGTATAGTACGCTTGCCTTCTGTCCGAGGTTGATATGACGAGGTTTCGATGGAATTCTGTGTCGAATCCAGGAAGATATATTTCAGAATGAGACCAAGAAGAATAAGAACGGAAAGCTGGCCCAGGACGAGACCCTGAGTGAAAGTGGGCTCGAGGGAAAAGATGTAGTTCCCGGCCATGGTAGATGAGAGTCCTGGGATGTGGAGAAACCAGGAACTCCAAATCTCCAACGATTTTAAATACCAGACGATACGTCGTTGACTTATAATAAAGTTACTCGTCGTCGCCCTGTGATTTTTGTTACCCGGGCCACGCGGTCCACGACTCCACGTGCCGTCGCGATCTGCAAATCAATGCTTTCCTTGGCAGGCAAACTCAGTACTGGAAAAAAAAAACATGGACTCGAACACTTGTCTTGTTACCTGGCCCTCTGCTCCTCTGACTGATAGGCTCGTTCGCAGATCCTTGGAACGTCTGCTTTCTCAGGTCGCAGTCGTAACGTCAAACCCGAAGATCCCCACAGATTTGAACCTCGTTCAATGGTCGTCCTATGATCACATCGATCACGAGCTCACGCATCTGCACCGCGAGACGGTACTATCATCAAGTTACACCTTCCGAAAGGCCTTAATTCGAAAGCATTACCTCTCGCGATGTATTCATTCATATGTCACAAAAAATCCGACGTCGCCTCTAAAGGCGGCTACTCCACGAACCTTCGAGATTGAGATATCTTTTGCCGACGAGCTGGACGAGATGTGGACTGACGATCTTTGGGACCTTGGACAAGAACTCGACGCTTCTCCGTCGTGGTGGATTCTCAAACCGAGTGCTTCGATGCAAAGGAATACATCTCGAATCCGTTCTTACTAGATCTATCGAACGTGACACCGACACCTAGCCCATCTCAAGGTTGCAAAGTCAGCGCCCAGTTATTATAAAAATCTGATATTGACCTGACGGGTCATAACAGTTCCATCTGCGGGCATATTGCGTTGCTTCCGGTGCTCTCCGTGTGTTTCTCTATGATCGCATTTTATCTCTTTTCTCGTCCGTCCCGTACGAAGAGCCCACAGCGAAAGAAACGGTCAACGGCGGTCCGCAGCTCGATCTCGAGCCACATCTCACCAACACTTCGCTGCAAGCACACAAAGGTGAAGAGGGCGTATATTTGTTGGATGAACTAGTCGGATGCACCATCTTTGGCGGAGAAGATGTGACATTTACAGAAACGGACAAGACCTCCGTCGTTGATCAGATGGTGGACATCCTCGGTGAAACATTCAAGGCAGCCTTGGAGAACCCTGTCCATTTCCAGGTAAGTATTATCTGCTTTCTTCGTGGTTCGAAAATCAGAAGGCTCATGAATTTAACTCAGCCACTGCCTAATGCCTTTGAATTATTCGGCATCGACTTTCTCGTCGCTTACACGCCAGCGGCTAGGGGAGGCATACCTTTGTTTGAAGTGAAACTTCTAGAAATCAATGCAGAGCCTTCAATCGAGCTCACAGGCCCAAGATTAACGTGGATATTAGAAGATCTCTTCGTTTCGATTGGAACCGTCTGTATTGAACCATTTTTGGCAGGAAAAGAGGACGGGAAAGACGGTAATTGGGATCTCGCGGAGACTCGACATCATCTCATAAAATGTCTCGACGAAGAGGTTAGAGGCGGTGGTAGATGACGATGTAGATAGGTAGCCAGATAGATTCTTGCAATTTGAACGTGCACGCGTCGGGCGTCGGGTCACGATCGTGACTGTTGACCATGTCAGAGTCGACACCAAGTGGATCGAGAAAACGGTCAAAGTGGGATGAAGACGACGACGACGAGGCCGAATCGTCTGTCATTCGTGTCCCCCCTCCGAAGCGCCGTGCAAAGCCAAAGCTACCCATTGACTCCGTTCTGGATTTACCGTCACCAGCCACGACTCGGCCAACCCACAGCATCTATGTTCCACCCAGGACCAGACATCCTCCTATCCTTCCCTCTCGCTCTGTATACTGCTATGAGCGACTGAACCAGATTGAAGAAGGTTCATATGGTATCGTGTATCGTGCGCGAGACAAGCAGTCAGGCGACATCGTGGCATTGAAGAAGCTCAAGCTAGACGAGGAAAAGAATGGCTTCCCAATCACTGCCCTGCGGGAGGTCTATGCACTCATGTCCTGTCGTCATGAAAATGTAGTTGGCATTCGCGAAGTAGTCGTGGGTGATACGTTAACACAGTGCGTCCGGTTCAATACCACATATCAATGCCTTTATGCAACCACTGTAAAGGGTCTTTGTTGTTATGGACTTCATTGAGCACGACCTCAAGTCGCTCCTCACCCTCATGCCGTCACCCTTTCTACAGTCCGAGATCAAGACGTTGATGCTTCAGTTGCTGTCTGCCGTCGCGCACTGTCACTCGAATTGGATTCTCCATCGAGACCTGAAGACCAGCAATCTGCTAATGAACAACAGAGGGACCATCAAAGTCGCTGATTTTGGCCTGGCCCGACGTTATGGCGATCCCGTGGGGGTAGGTGGGATGACGCAGCTTGTGGTAACACTCTGGTATCGGTACGTGATACCAAGTTCCCTTCGTTGACTCATATCCCTAGCACCATCGTCCAGTGCCCCAGAAATTTTACTCGGCGCGACTACCTACTCAACAGCGGTGGACATGTGGTCCGTCGGGTGCATTTTTGCAGAGCTCCTCCTCAAGGAACCTCTTTTCCAAGCAAAGGGGGAGATTGAACTTCTTTCCATGATATTCAAGCTCCTAGGACCTCCCACTCAAAACTCTTGGCCCGATTACTCTGCACTTCCTCTAGCAAAAACTATCACGCTCCCATCGCCACAACCTCATCAATTTCGTTCAAAGTTTCCATATATGACTACAGCTGGAATCGATCTGTTAATGTCGTTGTTGACATACGACCCCGAACGCAGGATAACCGCTGAAGAGGCGCTGCAACATCCATATTTCACGTGAGTACGAAACGATATCGGCCTATGAAGGCTGCACCGGCTAACCTACACGAACAGCGAGTCGCCTCTTCCCAAGCACCCCGATCTATTTGGATCATTCCCGTCTGCAGCTGCCGGAGAAAAGTACGTGGTTTGGTTAATTTCTTCTGTGCTCAATCTGGATAGGATATTGCGATATAGGCGGCGTAAGCCATTCGATAGTCCGTCCGCGCCAGCGAGAGGAGCCGACTATAAGCTCCTGATGGATTTTGAAATGCCGTAATTCTTTGCATGTCGGATGTTGTCGCGAAGCTGTTTCGGTACAGTATTATGTAGGCCATTCATACAGACGATCGGGGGAACACATAGATAGATGCACTGTTAGTCTTTGATCGAGCACATGTATAGTATCTGAGCCATGTTGTACATGTACAGGAGCAGATGCTCAAAAAAGACAAGTAAACACTACAACAATTGTGATGGAACAATAAGCTCAAAGCTACTTGTCCTCGTCCATAAATTTTGCAAGAAGCTCTTGCCTCATTCTCTGAAATCTTGTACGAGTGCGACCCATTTCCCCGTACTTGTCATAATATTCCTGAACCTCCTCCACAGTGAATCTAAATTCTTTGGCGATGTCGCGAATACCCTGATCGACGACATGTATGTTCGCGATGGCCACAAGAGTCTGAGGGGTGAGACCTCCCCCGGTGATCTCTTGCAAAGGGTCTGGCTCGCTGATAGACATAGGTCAGCTGAAATGGAGGGTCAAGACGAGTGATGGGGACAAACCCTGCCCTAGGTCTCTTGTTCCCGTTCTGCCCCTCGAGATCCTCGCTACTCTTCCTCTTTCCCCAAGCCGGAGGGTCAGCATCGCCGACTCTGACCATCCATTCACTCCCATCTTCATCCATTTCTTCTTCAGCTGGACTCCTCCTTACCAAAGAACGATCAAGTGACGCGCTAGCCGGTGCAGTCATTTGAGGATACATCCCGTCCGGGGGGTGCATCTCCTGCATGCCCTGCATATCTTGGGGACCATGCATGCTCATCGCCGACAATCCTGCCAGGTCCATTCCAGGGACCCCTGATAGATTCTTTGAAACCATGTATTCATCTGCGTCAGCTTGAGATTGCTCCGCATTTTTGACGCGCTTCTTTCGCGTGCGTTTGGGCTTCGCTTCGGCCTGACGAACGTATCCATACTGACCCTTCTCGCCAGGAGTTGGTTTTTTCCGGTCCACAATGCTGGCAATGAGCGTGTCGAGGCGCGTCGCATTCTTCTTGTACCTTTCTCGCCACGACTGCCAAGTATGCCGGGCTACCCACGCGTATTCGGGATCAGCACTCTAATGTGTACGAGGTTCAGATAATTTTCGACGTAGCAAGTGACGATTAACGCACGAGATCACATAGTTGTTGGTACAACCTATTTCCGGTCCTGCCACCGGTCTCTTTGTAAGGAATTTTTGCTGCAATCCATTTGCATAGGTGCTCTTCGTCCTCCTCGGTGAATTGGGTCCTCCTACACGTCGCTGTTAGCACCATTGAGATAATTTGTTAAGCGTGAATCATACTCTTCGCCTGGTCGCCGTCCACCAGGATTTTTGTAGACAAGCGGAGTGTATATGACTTTATATGGTTTCCCTTCTTTGGCGACAGCTTCGGTGACTCCTTCACGAAGAGCCCATAATGAAGAAAACTGCGCAGGCGATTGCGAGAGGACGCCTGTGTTGATCAGAGGCGTTTCGGCTTCTAGAAGAGATTCTAAGAGATCCGACAGTTTCTGTAACAGTTTGACAGTATCAGCATCACAGAAAGTTGCGTAGATTAGAATAGACACTGACCTCTTCGTCGTGCTCCCGTCGTCCACCGCTAGTTTCAACAAGCACAAAGCATTCTGCACCCTCAATTTCCTGGTCATTGAGTGCTCTGCCCTGACCATGTTTGACAGCCAAATCATACGCTGTCCGGTCGATGTATTCAAAGGCTGAAAGAATCTCTGACAATTGTCGTTTTACAATCTCATAGAGCGGTAGAACATTATTGAATGAGGGGAGGGCAAGAATGACATTATTGGACGCCTGAGGTGCCGGCGGCGTGAGTATGGAGACACCAGTGATGACCCCGAGGGTCCCCTCGGCGCCAATGAAGAGCTGTTTGAGATCATAGCCTGCAACATCAGACATGGTCAAACTAAGGAGTAGAACCTTCACGAGAGGAGGCTAACCTGTATTATCCTTCCGCAACGTGGTTAGTTGATCGAGGATGGTGCCGTCTGGGAGGACAACCTCCAAACCAAGGACCGTGCCATGTAGAGATCCATACCGCAAAAGACGGAGGCCACCGGCATTTGTAGCAACGTTACCTCCAATCTGACAGCTATTCGAAAAAGTTGACCGCTACGTGACATATGAAGATAGGAAGATCACTCACCTGCCTTTCGCACCGAGATCTATCGGCATGATGTGGTTAAAGGGCGCAACATAGTCGGTGAGCGACTGTAGAATACAGCCCGCATCTGCGACCAGTATGCCTAGGGTCGGAATTAGAGTGGCGCTTGACCAGAGAGCAACAATTGAACGTACCAGATATGGGGTCGAAAGACCGGACCTTGTTCAAGTTCGCAAGGGAGAGAATGACCTCGTCCTTTATGGGTACGCTGCCGCCCACGAGACCCGTATTTCCTCCCTGAGGGACGATGCCGATGCGCCGCGAGTTGCACCACTTTATGATCTCGCTGACTTGTTGGGTAGTCTTTGGTTTGAGAACGGTCGTGGAATTGCCGTGATACTTGCCCATCCAGTCATTGTTGAACTGTTCAAGCTCATCTGCGGGAAGAGACACTGGAGGAAGGGTGGAGAGGATTGCGAGAGGATCGAGGATTTTAGCAAAATGAGCGAGATCATGTTCCGCGACGGAGGTGAGGCCAGGTCGACGTGCATGGTGAGCACGGACTGCGCGCAAGGAGATGGACCTCGGTGTGCATCGCGAAAGGGAAAGCATGGGAGGCGAGGGAGAGGACGGAGCAGGGACTGGTGCTTAAGGCGTCGGTTACTCTGGACTGGGATGTGGCGTGGGATTGCCGACGACATTTCGTCCCTGGTCGTCGACTCGGAGCCCTTTCCACTTTTCTCTCCACACTGATCATCAAATGTCGTATTGAATCCACGCCGTCTCCGACTATTCTGCTATGGCCCACATCCATGATCTCGGGGACAGTTCAAGCGATGCCCATGACACCCTCGAAGACGACCAGTATGTGGATCATCCTGCCGCAATAGAGGAGGTCGAGATTCCAGGTGGCATGCAACATAACATCGCCAGCCAGGGTGTCAAGATTTCAACTTCGCATCAGACCAAGGATGACAATAGTCCAATGCACCTTTCCAGTCGTGGCGCGTCTATTTCTACTGCGCCAGAGCTTCTTTCGGATGCCACCAGCATCCATAGTCTGCCTGCGGTCCATGTAGCTGAACCTCAAACCGCGCTCGGCCGGAGGCCTTCAACGGCGAGGACTACGGAATCATTTCATCCCTCGAATCGCCTCCCTCCCACCCCTCCTGCCAGTCCAACTCCTCAGGAAGAGGGTCCGCTATCCCAGCAGCAGCGTAGAGCGCGACACAGGGCAACGGCTGAGGTGCGTATCGATGATACCCATGTGTAATCTTCTTCTCAAGTGTTGCACCATAGGTTCGTTCTTCCAACAGACTCTCTGGGTTCTTTACGAACCTCATCCATCGACGAGATCATCTGTCAAATGGGAGTGCGCGAAACACTATCCGAGAAGATCCGCCGTCTTCTGCTCCTGAACAATCCTCCGAACCCCAATCCCGGGCATCTTCACCAACTCCAGGCAGGCCGGTCACCCCTCCCCCTTCACTTCCGGCTCCTACTCTCCAGGAGTTGGGGCTATCTCTATCGGTCCTAACTGCTGACCTCTCTCCTTCTCATTTCAGTACTCCCCCATCAAGTGGCGCTTTTCTGGCTCCGCATTATCTCTTGCTCTGTCACGCTCAAGGCTTGGATGTTCTTCCACTCGTTTCCCCCCCTGCCCCACAACCTTATGCCCTTGTGCGACGCGTCAACTTTAAAAGTGTTGTCGTCATGGAGCAGCGCGGTGTGCTAGTTGCCATCGCGGGAAGGAGGGATGGTGTGCGTGTATATGCATTGGAAGAGATAAAAAAGGCAATAGAATGGCGGATTGAGATGGAGGTGCGACGTGAACGCGACCGTTCTCGCCGCGAGATAGTAAAGAAGCTTGTTATGAATAACTTTGAAGGCAACAACGACTCGCGTGACTCCACGGACAAGACCCGAAAGGCAAGCTTGTCTGCTCCCCCGCCTGGCGAATTTCCCTTTCGCAACAACGTACTTCGGAAGGGTTCGCATGGCACTATCGCTGTGCCTCCTACACCCAACCCGCCCCCCAGCCCGCCCCCTCCACTAATACCCCGTTCTCCGACTCCACGATCCCCCAAGAAGCCCAAAACCCCGCAGATCCAGATACCAAACCAGATACCTACGCCATCCGATCACCCTCCTCCATACAGTAGCCCTTCCGATCTCACTCATCCACCTCGACTCACAAGACAGACCTCGACAGTGTCGATTGGCAATCGCTCTCGCAGTGGTTCAGTAAGCAACGTGCTGGCTGCGGCTCCTCGGAATCACGATACAAGCAGGACCTATGATCCCGACGTCAAGACGGATTGGACTGAGTCGAGTGATGACGAAGCTATCGATATTGTTGCTGCTGGTTCTAGCGGTAGTCAAGCCTTGGATGAACGGACTAGCGCGGCTCTTTCCGCGACGTCGAACACAGTCATCCCTGCCCCACCTCTTCTTATACCCACATCTGCGCCCCCACCTCGTACATCAATGAGCTCCACGCGAAGGAATAGACCTTCAAATCTCGATCTAACGTTGCCCAGTTCCAGCACGGTGGTACCTCCCGAACCTTCTCCCAGTGCAACCCTGTTAACACTTCGTCAGGCGCTCTCCCATTCCCCCCCAACGCTTCGTGAGACGCACAATAGCGAAACAGTGCAGGAGCCTGATACCCTCTTTGGAGCCCCAGAGGAGGACGATGACGATGTAGACGACGGGATAAGTCTAGCCCAAGCTTTGCTAGAATCACGGATTCCAGAGCTTCCACCCCTGGGAACACGACGACCTCAGCAACCCATCCTTCTCTCTTCGTCTCACCCTGTCGCGCAGGGTGACAGTGAACCATCCAGCCCTCGAACTTCAGAGGGACATGGCGCTGATCGACCAGAAAGGCGTCGCCGCCGTTGGTCGGTTTTACTTGGGGTTCCGTCTGCAGATGTGAACGAGTCAATAGCACCTTCTCCATTGGCGACACCATCCACTGCTCCAATATCCAGTAGTCGATCTTCACCCCGTTTTGCGAGGTCACATTCGTTCCGTTCCAGCCATTCACATGCGTCGACCATACGTCCCTCGTCGTCATCAAATGACCCAATCACTCCTTCGACGACAATTGTTCCCGAGCCACCTGAAGCTGCTCCTTCTGTCGTATCTTTCCAATCTTCTCGCTCTTCTCGCTTCATCCCTCGCCTGCTCACGAACGCTTTTAACGGGCGGAGATCCGACGAGCGCCCAGCCATACCTACACCAAATACAGCTGATAGCGATGGTACAAAACGAGTCTCATCTACAACAGCCGCCCAGCACGCACCGCCTCCAAAACTGGAGTATGTCAAACTTCCCGGTACAAAAGGTGCGCTGATGGTCAAAGCCGTCGAGACAGCGAAGAAGAGGTCAGTCTTTGAGCATTCCCTCGATATTAATACTGATACTCCCATAGTTTTCTGGCCATCTTATGTGGTGAAAATGGCGAAAAGGTAGAGCTGTTTGCAGGTACCTACCGCACGGCATTGGGTCTATCTCGTACCTTCATTCTGCCGGATTCCCCTAGATCACTTGAACTTCAGTTGCAAGGGGACGACCTTGTGGAGGTATTCCTGGTATTTTCGCAGAACGTCTTTGGTCTCGAACCAGCGACCGTGCGCGTGCGAGAGGTCAGAATAGGGCGCGCAGAACGGCGAGCTGCGCGGCGCCGAGCTCGAGAAGTACGCTCAGGTGAAGCACCTACCAATGATTCTGAAGCCGCTCTGGTCGAGGAGGATACCAACGTCAATGTTAGTATTGGCGTTTCTGTTGCCGTCGGCTCCACTGTCGTTGCCACTGGTGATGGACCTGATGGTCCACAAACGCCACCCCTTATCCCGAATGAGCATCCAGATTCTCAACAGGACAATACGACCACGTCAAACGGACCTTCCACGGTATCTACTGTGGCACACCCAGAAGAGCTCGTTACAATAGCAACTGCTAACATGGGCCCATATACGACCTTCCAGCAATTGAGTTTTGCCCCCAAATTTCCTTTGGCCTCAATTGCTGATGATTATATCATTCCTCCGACATACCCCGCTTTCCTGGAATACCGCGCTGAATATGAGTCAGAAGATGGAGGTTCTACAGATTTGACTCAGATCCAGTTCTCTCCGCCTGGCCTTCCTGTCCCAGTACCAACCGCTCCTTCCCGATGGTACTATCGCGACCCTAAGAACGTAGTGCATGGTGAGATTAAATGGGCCATTGTCTCAAGCCGATCACTTCTCTAATTCGTTACTGATTAGGACCATGGAAGGCTGCATTAATGCAGGCATGGTATAAAGATGGCCTTCTTCCTCCTGATCTACCCGTTCGGCGAGAAGAAGACCATATATTTATGCTTCTTAAGGATCTTCGGTTGCAGAGTGTTGATCCTACGCATCCTTTCCGGTCCCTACCCCCGCCTACGAACCCCAGTCCGACAACAGCAAGTTTCCAGGAGTCCGAGAAACCACTGCTGCCACCCATTTCACTCCTTTCACAACCTCGCCATTTCGGTCCTCCTGCTTTGTTCTTCTCTTCGCGTGGTGGACATAGTACTGCCATCGTTGACGCTCGGGGGCGCTCCGTACTTAAGGGACGATTTCATTGGAGCACTGATGAGCCGGACGACGATTCAAAATCAGTTTTAATGGGTCGAATGGGGGATATCAAGCATTTGGAAGCGCTTGACATAGCAGACCGGGCCGTGCTAGTCGCTATGCGCCAGGGAGGGTTGGAGGCCGTGGACCTGAGCGATGCGTTGCTCAAACCCGCTGACGAATCAAGGACGGTGTTGCCGCAGTTTTCCCCGCTTTCGTCCAATATCAACAGACGCGCTCCCTTTGTCTGGAAGATTGGAACACCCGTATCCGCCACCGCCACGTCCTCCACCGTCCTTTCATCAAAAGGAAAAGGAGGTTATACTCCTGGGAAAAAGCAAAGCACAGGACCAACAAAATCTCCTGCAGGCAAGACGGAGTTTTATGTGGGTGATGTCGATGTCGATATCCAGGACGAGGTCTTGTTCCTCGGACGAAAATCTGACGAGATTTACTTTTGCGAACGTAATGCAGGATCCTTCCGTATACTCAGACTATGTCCCAGCCAGGACTTGTTGCGATAACCATACCACGGCATTTTGCATCCTTTACTAGATACCTCATTAAGTCTATTGAGCACATATATTACTGCCATCATTTTATCATAGTCATTATGTATCTCTACGCCAAGTTTTTGGGCGCAATAAAGGGCGTCTCTACCATGTAGCTGACCTAGGAAGGGGTTGGTCGACGACTACGACATGCAAGGCATATGCGAGCTATAGCACTATCGCCTACGGAGTCTCTCTCGTTCGTTTCGCCATCTGCCTTTTCATTTAAGCATGGTATAGTTGCCATATATAAATATTGAACCACAAGGATCCGTGCATTTGGTGCCAATTGCAACGCGCGTTGGTGGCATCTCAACTCGGAGTCGTCAAGGCAAGACAAACACAAAACAAACAACGCAGCGCCTTGCGACTGTGCATCATTCTCATTCTGGTTCACTTCCCTCACATCATGTCCGACTCTGCCTCTGGTTCCGTGGATAAATCTGTGCAAGTGAAGCTGGTCCTGCTAGGTAAGGCCCAAATGCCTCTGCCACTGTTGTCTCCCATTTCTCGCCTCATGCCGATCCACCCGCATCTTTCTTCTGAATTGGTCAAACAATGCAATTACAAGCACTCACTTTCTATTGACTTCCTCCAGGCGAAGCTGCTGTGGGCAAGTCTTCGGTGGTTCTCCGATTCGTACGTTGATTGAGCCCTCCTTCACGGCCCATGCAAACCCATTGACGTTGTCTCTCCTAGGTCTCGAACGAATTTCAGCCCAACAAAGAGCCCACCATCGGCGCCGCTTTTCTCACACAGAAATGCCGATTGGAGGACCGCGTTTTACGTTACGAGATCTGGGACACAGCTGGTCAAGAGCGATTCCATTCACTTGCCGTGCGTTTCCGCACTCCTCCTTATCGCCACATTCTCATTATCACTACAGCCAATGTACTACCGTAACGCCCAAGCCGCAGTTGTAGTGTATGACGTTACGAAGGCGAGCAGCTTAGAAAAAGCCAAATCTTGGGTGAAGGAGCTTCAACGGCAAGCAAACCCTAATATCGTCATTGCTCTCGCTGGGAACAAGGTCGACCTCGTTCAACCTTCTGCCTCATCACCAGGAGCCGCATCGTCCTCTGAATCATCAGAAGATGAAGCCGATGATGCAACAGCGACACCGGGAGAAACGCCTGGCTCTTCGGGAGGCGAACCCGAGAACTTGCGACAAGTACCCAGGGAGGAAGCGCAAGCGTATGCATCAGAGGCTGGACTTCTGTTTTTCGAGACTAGCGCCAAGACAGGGGAGGGCGTCGTGGAAATCTTCACTGAAATTGGTACGTTTCTCGACATATTCGATGCAAAGCAGTCATTGACATATTTTGACCTCAAGCTAAGAAGATTCCGATTGAACATATCTTGGCTTCAACGAGAGGCACCACTCGACCCGGTGCTGCAGGCTCCCGTGCCAGTGGTGCCCAAGAAGGTGGTGTAAATCTTGAGGCGAATGCAGCCAAACCCAAGGATGCATGTAATTGTTGAGATTCCGTCGGACTCGTTATCCATACAATTTATTTGTTTATGACTCTTCATGACTTCATTATTGTCACCCATTCTATACAGCCGGTTTTCTGATATGCATTTACATCCATCGTTTCTACTCTTGCAATTGTTCAATCATTATTTTACTGCTCCAGGATGGATAAACTGCGGTTGTTCTAACCATGAGATAATCGAGAATCAGTAAGCAAAGATGATTCTTGATTAGTCAACGTATGGCGGAGGTCTTGCGACGTTTTCTTGATCGTTGTGGACACCAGTCGTGAGATAAGGTGGTGGCGCATAACCATCTGTAGATGGAGGCTCCCTGGGAGCAGCAGGTGGAGAAGGCGGGGGTAACAATGGAGGTTCAGCAGAAGTATACGATGGATGCAAGGTGGGAGATGTACGAGGCGGCGAAGTCGCCTGCCGTGGAATATCAGGGGATCTAAACTCTGAATCGATTGATGGTGGAGGGTCAGATGGATCGTCCATAGCAGGTGGTGGTGGTGGTGGTCTCCCTCCAGCCACCGCTTCTTCGTGTCGATCAAGGGCCAACCCCAATGCCTCCATCGCAAGCTCGGGCTCACGGATGTCGGTAAGCGCCGTTAAATCTGTGTCCCTCGTGGCCATTTCCAAGGTGGGAGGTGGAGTTGACGACCGCTGCAGCGGGTCAGTGTGGCCATCGAACTGCTGGGACGAGGAAAAACCGAACTCTACACCCTCGCCCGTGATACCAGGAGAGGAAGGGGGATGTACCAAGGGGTGGGCATCTTGATCTGGAATAAAAATTTCCGATTCCGATTCCATGAAAGTAGGCAACCTTGTTGAGGATGAGGGTTCGGTTTCATCAGACCAGAATGGTGGAGGTGCATCTCGCTCTTCAAATGGTGGGGGTGAGCTATTTGAAAGTATGCTGGGGCCAGCTTCTCCCTCCGAATAATGAGGAATCGAGTGGTCGGCGTCGTCGTGTCGCACAGTCTTTAAAGGCGGCTGGTCATGCTTCTTTTGATAAGCCACATCTAATTCGTGCGAAACCTGAGGCAGAGGGGCAGGAGGCGCAAGGATAATAACAGGAATGGATATTGAGAAAACGCGCTCCCGTCGAGTAGTCATGTCAACGAAAGAGATATAAACGACGAGTCGAAAGGTGACGGAATGGAGAAGCGTAAGTTGGGTGATTGACGGGCATTCTGCATCATTCTCATATTGTCCGTACTCTCCTTCTGGTAGATTGACCGGAAAGTCCGAAGGTGATCCTGAGGGAATGGCCTGATGGAGCACAAAACGTAACTTGACCGGACGCGAGGTATGGAAGCGACAAGACGCGCCAGAGCGTGCAATTACCGTCCTATGGGACGAGCCTGAGGAAATCGGAGAAAGCGGAATCTTTGACGACGACGGCTGGGAGGGGTCATCCAGAAGGGTCGATGAAGGACCTTCATAGTTAAGAATTTGCTCATCAAAGCCTTCTTTCTGTCCAGGAGGCATATCAGTGTCAGAACCTGCCACCCCATCATCATCCTCATTCCGCTTGACTTTCACGACGCGCACAAGTTCCGCTCGGACATTTCGCAGCCTCAAACCTTGGTCCACTACTAATTCTCTTGTAGGAGGAGGTATTGTGACGTACACCGGAACAGGTTCGCCAGCTTTGAACGTTGTGCGGGGCACCTCAACCTCAACACGAGTTGGTTCTTCCAGAGTGTGAACTTCAGGGGTAATGGGGATCGTGTGTAGATGTGACGTATACCGTCGAGTATGCACCGTGAGGGTCTTGGAAACGGGGGGTAAGAGGTGGTCGAAGGGATGCAGGGTAACTGTCAAATGATGTGACAGAGAAGAATGCGCTGTTTGTATCGACTGGGGAGTGTCGCTTGTGAGAGGAATAGCAAACGGGAAAGATGAAGGGAATAACGTGGACTCTGCATCTGAGCGGGAAAACAGCAAGATCTCAGACGATGCCAGTTCAATCTCCTGGTCATACGCGGCCTCAACCGTTCGCAGTGATGCTGTTCTGCATATCAAGGCGAATCAAGAACAGGGTTCTCGGATAATGCGCATGAACGACTTACATTCTTGCCCATTTATCTGGTTCAGTGCCCTTGATCTGCAATTCCCCTTCAATTGCTGCTCTTTCACCGTCAGCGCCTAGGTAGCCTTTTTGGAAGTTGACCGCATCCCCCGTCGGAATTATAAGTATTTGCGGTCCTGACGGCAGGAGATCCGTCTCTGACTGCGAGACAGATTCGTGTTCATCCGGATCTCTTTGCGAATAGATTGGTGGTGGAAGTGAGTCGGCCATGGAGCGTATGCAGGCGCAAGTAGGCTGGATTGGAGCTGTGCATGGTGACTGCTGCTTCCGCTCGTAACACGTGGCTTGGTTCCAATTATTTAATTACTGTACACCATAACATTGTCGACAAGATCCAACTGGTACTTCGGTAGAAAAAACAAATATACATCCGAATACGTAGGCAGTCTAAAAAATAAGTCCTGAGATGCTCAGCATTCAACACGGGCAAGACTCTCCAGCTCGTTGAACATGACCTCGTCTCCATAGACTTCCCGTACCATCAACAGTTCCCAAGCCACATCCCGGTGGCCACCCAAAAGACCTGTGCCCCGCTCCGCACTGCTGTCGCCAACGTCCCCGTATCCCATTCCGAAAGCCATTGTCGGTACCGCCAACTTCGACATATCGAACGAGTCTTCAGCATCGTCCAGTACCTTCATGGCTTCAATAGCCCTCCTGGTACAGACAAGGAACCAAGCCCGCCCTTCAGGACTAGGCATCATCAAGAACCTCTGGACCATTGCCAGCATGATCGTCTTGAAGCCCAAAGCACGGTTCGCCTTGACTTTCTGCTTTACTACTGGCGGTGCGAGGAAAGCTAAAGAGTAGATCGCCATTATGTTTTTCTCCAAGTAGCTTAGCCACACATCCCGAGCCACGATCTGGAAGTCTGCCTCGACCACCGGAAGCCTATGAACAAGTGCTTCAAAAAGGCGGAGCAAGGACGACTGATGCACCGACTGCGCCAAAATCTTTCTGTTCGAATCCGCTTGGCCCAACCGACTGAATACGTCGAGAGCGACATCGGCGAGTAAAGGTGGTTTCGTATTTCCGCCGAGTGGGATGCCGGGGTGGACGCAAGCTGAAGGTGAAATGGCCTCTATAGGATCGACGAGGTATGATGAGACGAGTTGAAAAGCTCGACTGGCCATTCGAAAGGTCATGCTTGGCGAAGATGTAGATAGATTGACATTACTGGCGACGTTGGTGAGGGTATATAATGTGTCTTTGCGGACATTGATCAAATCACCAAGAGATAAAGCAGGGGAGGCAGGAGCCACAGCGCCATGCTGACCTTGCGTCACAGTGCTCAGGCGTAGAATTAAGTCGATAAGCCTTGTATGTCGAGAAATGTATTCCACGTTATCCGGGATGGTAGATAGATTGCGAATTATATTCATTATGGCCAAGACAATGTTGCCTGGTCGCTGTCTTGGCCCGATATCTGGGTCTTTTGAGCCTTGATGTGGTGTGAGAGCAGCAAATGGATTGCTCCCGGATTCGTACACCGTGTTCACGAGCTCGCGATGCGTCACTATGGGTGATTCGACGAGGGGAGAATCAACATCTGTGGTATCTTCTGTCTCTCCGAAGGCCTGTTCCTCGAGAAGATCGAGAACCTCGTCAAAAAGGTCAGCAGCTTGGATGACTGGAAATCCGGAACCAGGCGTTTGCCCCCGCATTGTCGACAGGAGCGTAAATGTTGTTAACGCGTATGACAGTTCAGTCGATATCCTCGAACGAATGGACATGGTAAGTGCCTCAATGTCGACAGTACCCCAATCGTTTATGTCCCGTATTGGACGACGTTGGGGCATGTTCCCAATCTCAGTATCCAAAAACTTCAGGTCCCGTCCACCATATGTTTCCACTTCCCTGGCTAAAGGGACATATTCAATCTTGCGTCGAGAAGGCTGTGGTCGAGACCGTGGTGGTGCTGATATTGTCGAAGGTGCGTTGGATGTCGTGATTGAAGAACCCCGATCTACCGCCGTTGTGATACCCGACTAGAGCGGAAAGATTAGCACCAAAGATTAGCACCACAGATCGAAGAATCAAACGCAACGAAAATAAACGCACAGGATTGCCCTCGGGTGGTTCTGACTCTGCAAATAGAGATAAGATAGGTTCACAAGAGGATAAGTTGCATTCAACTAACCTGTTTTCTGTCGAACCCGTTTGGTATCTCGCTCATCAGCCTCTATCTTCCGTTTGACCCCATGCATATCCTGATCCAGTACATTGACATCAGATGAATGTGTATTAGCTTGCGAATCGTGCCCGGTAACGTTGTGGGAAGGGCCACCGGCTGAATGACTGGGAGCAGTGGAAGAAGGTCGTTGATGAGGGGGCCGTGGTGAAGACACTTGGGGGAATTGCGAAGATCCGTTCACTGTGGAGGGAGCGCCATGTACCTGGGTGGCAGACCCGGAGGGAGGCCCTGTTGCCCCACGCTGTAATTGTGTAGGCTGCATGCCACCTGGAAATCCTTGCAAGTACCGAGCTTGGCTCAGGTCTGCGGGCTGTTGGCCTTGAGGACCTCCTTGCCTCGATGCGGCAAGCACTCTCTTCTGCTGCTCCTGCATATTAGTCTTATAGTAGTGTTCGAAAGGATACAGCATCGCCATGTAGTAGTGTGCGATAGTTTGTGGCACGGGAATCGTGCCGACATTAGGAGGTTGCTGGGGAATTTCATCGGGAAGACCAAACTGGGCGGCGATTGCACTCCATCCATTGTTAGTTGAGACCTAGAGAGCTGAGATTAGCACGGTAAGAAATAGCATCAAGAGTTTTGACAGACGGCATGCCCTCCTCCGCTCTGGAACACAGAACCCCAGAGCTTAAATAGATTGATGTCTCTTCCTGCCAGACGGAAGAATCCCACTTCGGACGATGGCTCCAAGCTCTTCCACTGCGATGTGTTTGGGTCGTAGTTCGGAGACGAAATTCCCGTGATTGCGGGTGGAAGAGGTGTGCCACGGTTGGCCATAACGTTAGCAAGGCCATTGAGGAAGCCTTGTTGGCGCTGTTTGAGGGTGGTGCTATTGGGCTGAGGAGGATTTCGAGAGGCTGGGTTCTGGTGGGCCATCGAGGAGTCAGGAAAGGAGGACAGATTGGAGGTCGGGGGTAAGGATTGGTTATTCGGAAGCTGAAAGGTCGCGTGTGCAGCAGATGAGCCGGAAGGAGAGTCGTAGTTAGGACCTGTATAGGTGGGAGAAGTAATTCCTCCGAGGAATGGCGCCGAATTTGTTCCGCCTGGAGGATTGGGGCGAGTATTTGCAGTATTTGCTATTCTTGCCTGACTGGCAGCGCTGAGGGCGGCCATTTGCTTGGCAGCCTGGGTTGGATCCAGGTTGTTGAAGTACGGAGATGGATCAAATGGTGGGTTTGGCGCCATAAACGATGGCAGCGCCGGTTGTTGATGTTGGGGTCTGAGCTGTCCGTTCTGGGGGCTGCCAAGAAGTGCCAATGAGGCTTGCGCGCTGTTGACGATATACAGGACTTACACCATGGTCTGGCCTTGCACGTCGGTTGTGGCGACGACGACGGCCGCTTGGATGTTGAGTCTCGCAGTAGCGCTGGTCTCTGTGAACGTTCGTTTCCCTTCGCTTGGCCAAAATAGGCCCAACCGCCGTTCTCAGCTCATTTTTCCCGCCATCTGCGGTTCATCTTCTGCTCTTTCTAGCTGCACACAGCTCTCCTCATCCTGTCGACATCTGCTACTCATAATATTCAATTCTCCGCGATATCTCAAACACACCTGCTGTTCCGGGTCGCCAAGCCGTGACGCCTTTTTTGTGACTATGATTATGTAACGCGTTACAAGTCCTTAAAAAAAGTTCTGAACCTTATTCCTTCCAAGCTATACCCAAATGTCAGAAATTGACGAAATCTTCTCTTCCAAGGTGAAATCCAAAGTCATTCAGCTTGTCGCTTCCACGTCGTCTCTCCCCGAAAAGTCAAAGAAACGCAAAGACAAGAAACGCAAGCGTGAACCAGTCGATGATCAACCACCCACCCATCCCAAATCTCGTCCTCCACCTGAAACTGTCATCGACACCTCCACACTGGCTTCAAACGTGAAGCGCCCTAAAATTGACAAGGGCAATGGAGGAGACAAGTCAAAGGTAGTAAAGTCGTCGACGAAGCAGACAGGCGTCGGCGATGAGAGATTCAAGGACTCTCGGGGATCAGGTCCTCGTCAGTTGTTTTCCACCTCCTATTAATTGTTTCACTGATCCCTTTTCACAGGCAAGAAAACTGAAGAGGGCTGGGCAATTTACAAGGAGGACGAACTCGGAATACGAGACGAAGGCGGTGGTAAGCATGTCAACTTCATTTTTTTTCCGCTTTTCATGTCCAAGTGGACTCAGACACGCCGCTATGTCCGTTTGATTGCGAGTGCTGTGAGTCCTTTTTTTGTCACCACAAATAAACCTAGTTAACACGCGCTTTTAGGCTTCTGATTTCCCTCTCATTATCTGTAATCAAGTGTACAACAAACAATTGTACAACGATCAATCTGCAACAACATGGTGGATACTTTGGATATCCACTGGCGCGCCGTCTGCCTTATATACCGTCACAATGTGCTCCACCCTTTTCCTTCTCCGTGACTTCAGCGATGGCTCTGCCCCGATATACTAAGGCCAGTTTTTTTCTCTTTTCACGGCTCTTTCGAAGCTTTCGGTACCGCCCAAGTGGCCATGGTTCACGAAGGTCAATTTGTAGCCAAAATTGATTCCCTTTCCTCCTTTCAACGGTTTAACTACTCTGTCGTTGAGATATTCGAGCTCTCAGTGAGCCAAGTCTGGGATACATACTTTCTGTGAATATTATTCATGTTATACAAATTCAAACAGTGGGATTCAGTCATCGTCGTCATCATCGTCATAATCTACCAAACCAGGTCGTCGTTCTGCAAGATCATTTCCAAACGGGTCTCCATTCGCAATGGCCTGCTCGACTGCAACAGCCTTTTTATTCCGCTTATCCTCGGCTTTCTTCTCTTGCTCAGCCTTCTTTGCCAGGTAAGCTTGACTCCCAACCACCTTTTCCGGATTCTTGCAGAGTTTTAGCTGTCGATCGACTTGTCGAACAGTTTCAACATCGGGCGGATGTCCTGAAGAGGTGATGAGCAACTTGATGGCGTCGGTGACGCTAGGCAAGGTTTCAGCAGACAAACGAGATGTATGGGGTGCAGCGTCGGGTGCCAATTTTGATGTCGCCCATTGGCGAGCAAGTTCTGGTGCCGCAAGAGATAGTGCAGATAAAGCGATTTGAGCGGGAGTGTAGATGAGTTCCGCGTCAGTTAGCCTTGACGCGCGGATGTGGGTCAAGGCAGAGTCGTAAAGCCCTCTGGTATCTGGTGGACAATCGGGCAGGTTCTTCGAAAAGTAAAGAGCAAGTTGAGCAAGATCTCTCATGAGTTGGAGGCGACCGACCTGAATGTCTAAGCAGAGCCCCCACAATGCTCGATGAGCATGCCAAACGGAGAACTCGAACCCCAGACTTTGCGCAACAAGGAATTCGAGGTCAAGGACGTCGGATGGTGCGGTTTTCGGTATATGAGTCGTGTAAGTCTCAAGAGATATAGGGTTGTTTGTCGTTTTTGTAGCAAGGAATAATGCAGTTAGCCTAACGTGACGCAGCAATGAGCATTTGTGAGGGGGAGAAACTAACTCCCGCGAAGGACCATTGTGATTGTAGTCTTCCTGCACAGTTGGAAGACCAGTGGTGACGCAACTTTAAATATTTTCAGGTAGCAATATTACTTCATGCCTCATGGGTTCCGTCATCCACACGTGCAATCCATTCTTCTGGTTCACTTTTTATTTTCAGACTATCACCTCTACCAACTTACTGAGGTTTGTTAAAGCAGTGAATGGAGGTGGACATCGACGCGTTCGAGACGCGTCGCACCGCATGACGTCACGCGTTCTCTCCCAAATATCAATAAATAATTCGGATTTTACCATGGTCTTGTTTACGGTTTTCCTATATAATTTACTCGCCCCTGAACTTCTTGTCAACCGTAACCACCACCACCCCAACGAACCTACGATGCCGCCCAAACGCAAATCTGACGCGCTGGACCTCCCACCCGCTGAAGTACTCACTGAAACTGTGAAGGAAAATACTAAATCCAAAGTTCCCGCTGCGAAGAAAGCGCGAAAGTCGGACGTGTCGGCAGACGCGTCTGGCTCAACATCCAAGGACGAAGGGCAGCCTGAGAAGCCCAAAACTTGGCAGGATGTGAAACTCGAAGGAGAACACGAGGTATGCGCGATCATTCGACCCGTTTAACCTTCACTGACGAATCGCATTCCAACATCTCCAGGGACGCGTTCCAGTCTATAGTAAGACCAATAAAAACTTTTTCCACAGTCCTCCCTCACGCGTACGTCTAGCGATGACTGTGCAGAGGTCAGGCGAAAGATTGGGCTTCTTCAGAAAACTGCAGGTTGGAAGGTATGGATCTTGCGTCGGGCTCTGCCAATGTCGCGTCATTAATCCTGATTCTCTCAGGTCACACACTGGTTGAAGGAAATTGGCGGAATCAATGGCAACTCCTTTAGTCGATTCAGTGAGTTAATTCTAACGTTACCCGAAGACAAACCGCTCATCTGTTTTCAGTGAAAGAAAAAGGACGCACCGACGGGGCCTCAAACGGCACTTATTACGCAGCATGCGCCAATTATGACTGCTATTCCGCAGGCTGCTAACGATATTCTCATAGTTATGTGTACTTCGAGAAAGTCAGAATTCTCGAAGGCAAGAAGAAGACTGCCAAACGCATCAGCAATGAATCCAGTATGCCAGATGGCTACCCTCTTGAAAATCGTCGAAGAGGGTGGTTCTTGGGACCGGCTTGATAGATTACCCTTGGAGGCTTTTGCAATATAACTGGTGATTACGCATCAGGCTCAACCTACGTTACATTCTGGAACAATAGAAAATTATGTCTCCCCTCCGTGATCTTTTCTCCAAAGGTCAATCCAGTCTACTATTCGGTCGACATTATCTTCAATGTCGTCGGTGCCTTCACTTTTGAGCTCGACCACAATTTCTGCAGGATACGAGGATCGTGCTTCTTCAAGGACGACTTGCATGATTTCTGCTTCGTTGTTTTCTTGGATTTTCTTTAGTGGATAGCCCCTGTAGATTGCCCATTGAACAATTTTATGCGAGTTTTAGGTAAGGGTTGACTGGCTGACCGCTTCTCCAGTCGCTCCCACAGCGTTGTGTGATCGCATCGGAGGACTACCACAAGATCAGCCCAGCGTTCGGGGAATATTTCACAGGTGTGCCAGTCGAGGATGATTCCTCCCTCGGCGACCATGGGCTCGAGTTCATCAAGCAACTGACTTGACATGAGCGATAAAATCTTCGTCTTTGTCAGGTTGGCTACACACTTTGTCCTCGTCCACTGTATAACTCTGCCAATCTTGATCAAAATCTTCATAGAGTTCCCTCTCCTTCACCCAGTCTCCGACATTGATGTGTTTTAGTGGGATGGGAGACTCGTCGGCCAGGATTTTTTAATTAGCGTTACCTCCGAAACGGCCGGTGACTGTTGCATGCAATTCTCATGTGGTCACTTGCTGTCCTGTGCTTAACGACGAGCAGGTGTCTTGCTTACCACAAGGTCTACAAAGGTTCGACGGAGATCTGCGATGCCGACTGTGCGAAAGGATGCAAGTGTTCTATTATATTCCTGACCACTTTATCGTGAAGCAAAGGTATGAATGCCAGCAGACCTGTGATGATGAGTCTACAATTCTTCTATTTCTCCCCGTCATCCACCAGAGCCCAGTGCTTCAATGGTCACCTCCTGGAGAGGACTTTGATTCCTCTTCTTCTTCACATCTCCCGCGAGATCGATAGCCTCCAGTACGAATCCGCGCAACATGGTTGGAACGTTAACGTCCCTATGCCGCGACGTTCCAACGAGGACGTCAGATTTGATCGCCCACCCACCCACTGTCTTTGCCAATGCTCATCTACGTCAAACCCGCGTAAACGAAGTATCAGGTTGTTGCGCTAACAAAGTGATCATCAACCTCTCAACAGCCATCGTTATTCCCGACTATAGTCTCTATTACTCTCGCTCCATTGATTCATTTCAACCGAGTTTTTACGCCTTCAATGACGGGTCACTTGTCGCTCCTCCGTTTATTGAAGATCTCTCAGGAGCCAACGTAACTTTGCTAGTAACTGGGATGCTTGCGATGTTATTCCTGAGGAACATCATCGTTTCTGGCGATTACCTTCGCCGAGGGAAAGTGAAGAGAAAGGTTCTCTTCTACATTCTGTTCTTCAGCCAGCTGCTGGCCCCCCTCAGCATCGCCCCGGTAATAATGTCTTATTTCTCCCAGCGCCTCAACTGTTCCATGTGAGTTTGTCCTCCAAATTTTGAGCAAAATAGTCAACAAACTTTTACAGCGTTAGCATCCTATCAACTCTTTCTGCAACAGTGTCTCTTGCCTTACTGGTGCTTCAGATAACCTTGTACTCAAAATTTTCGCTCATTTCCTTACAACAGATCACAGGAATTCTTGGAGTCAAGGCCTACAAATGTTTGAATAATTCACGATCTGTTCTCATCATACTGGCACTTTTCGAAGGTGCCTCCAGCGGTGTTGTGGCCATGGACATCGCCACAATTCAGGGGGAACGTCGACTTACTGGTGTCGCCCTGCATTTACCATGACGTTATGATACAACTTAGCTGACTATTTTTAGGCAGTTGCGTTCGGGTCAGCGGCCTCCTTTATGCCCGTATTTTTATCTTCATTCAGTTCATGGAATCCCTCTTCATTTGTTTGTGTTGTAAGTTCCCGTCAAGTTCAAAAGACTGGACTATGCATTAACCCTGACGTTAGTTATGTATGCTTGTTGGAAATCCCGCGGGTCTGCATCTGCTCGTGGGCGTATCTCCATCCGGCTTTCCATGGAGGATTCACCAATCGAAGTCCCCATGGATTACAACAAGACGCAGCCTACAATTCGCGGTTGGTGGAACTGTGCGCCAAACACAGAGATGGCGGCTCCTTTTCAGCCACAGTCAAACCCAAAGCTGGACCAAAAGTTCTCGATCGGGTCCAAGTTGATTGGGCACAAGGGTCATGTACGCACTCGCCCCACAGCAGTTGTTGGCTCAAACATCCCGCGACCGTCAACTTTACGGTCTATGGCCGGGCGTGCCACCTCACCAGCACCGTCCTCATTGAGTCGATTGGGTAGATTCGTGCCCACCATGGGACTTTTCAGAAAAGTCATGAAAGACGAGGTGCGCTGCCATTGAATAGTTAGATACAGTACTCACCATAATCTGAAGTTGCTCTACACAACCTTTATCACTGCCACTTGTGTCGTTGTTACAGTTCTCGCCGTCATCGGAGTAAACTTCCAAAATATACTAGCAGTGACAGGATTAATTGCCCTCAATTGTAAGTCCTCTCAAACTTTCCACTCTTTTTTCTCCTACCAATATGGCGGATCTTAAAATAGGGAGCATCATTTCGTTACTGGCTATTCATAGCTTCGGTCGGGTTGTACATCGGCATGAAAGAGATGCGCTGTTGCAGCATCCTGCCACGTGCAATGCGATTATTCGCGCAGGGAATGCCATCGCTGAAAGGAAGCAGCCCGAGCCACCGATCTCCCTCAACGGGCCTCAGTTACGATACAAACGAGAAGTTGGGGGCAATGATAAAGATGATCTGTTTTCTGATACTCGTAGGCTCAGAAGCTCAGAAAGCTCATGGGACTCCCATTTTTCTACCCTGGATAGTCCTTCCTCGCCTTCCCTCCCCGTCGATGAATATGCATGGATAGTTCCAGCCATCCGAGGTCCTTCTCCACACAGGATCTGCTCAGGCAGTTTTCCGACCTCAGGTCGCAGCACTCCTCTCGTACCCCACCAGAGCATGGATGAACCTCTTGTGCAAGTGTTCTCCCAAAGTTGGCTCTTGGATCGCGCGTATCGTTTTCCATTGAAGAAGACAAGGGGAGTGAAGATGTATGTAACTCGGTGAATATTCATGTGGTTACTTGGACATAATATAAAAATAAATAATTACTGTACTCATACTTGAGTAAATAAAGTAGCCGTAACATGTTCCCACGATTTGTCGCTAACATAGCATCTCACTTCCCTGAGCTCATCGGTAAACCAATGCAGGATTTAGACGAGATCGTCACCGTTCTTCCTATTCGTTACTCGAACGGGCATATTCCCAACATACACATACACCAGTTCCCGTTGTTAACCAGACCTCTTCAGGCTCCACCTTCCGCAATTTCGAGCGGAAAACGCATCACTGCTCGCGTTAAACATCAGGTCCACCGATTCGAGGTTCATGTTCCAGCCGACTCACGGCCCGAAGTCTGGAATGTTGAACGAACAAAGGAGTTGGGAGCTGCACGAGCTGTGGATGATCGCGAAAAGAACCAAGAGCCTAAAGGCAAGGAGCGAGAGGGAGAGGAGCCACGGCTGAGCGAAATTCGTATGCGGAGTGAGGAAATTCCTCAGAGAGGTGCTCACATGCTAGGAATAGTTCGTGATGGTGAGTTACTTCGTCCTGTGAACAGCATATGCCTCTTCATCGCTACCGTCAGGCCAGCTTCACCTCCACCCGATCAGCGAGACGCATCAACTCCGACCCACTCTAACCTACTTGGACGTGTTATCCCGCAAAAATAAACGCACACGAGGTGGTGACGACTCAGACTCTGACGAAGGACCTCCGCCGGACCCTGATGAACCTATGCCAGCACCGGTTGTTAAGAAAGAGAAAAAACCTTCCGGAGAAACAAGAGAAGTTCAAGTCACGGCACGAAAAGTGGAGGACAAGGGAAGTGGTCAGATGCAGGGGGGTCTCTCCTCTACGAGGAGGGAAATGCTTCAAGCAATCCGAGTTGAAGAAGATGAAGATTGGCAGGAGCTTCAATTCTGCGATGTAACGGTATGGAATTTCGTACTATTTTCGCGAGACCTACTAAGTTGAAGTGGCACGCACTTCGATTCGCGTCTTCTGTCCTACCTTGATAACCTACAGAGCTTCAACCGTCCCAATGCCAATTGATAGTGACACTGAATCCGATTCTGGAGCCTCCGTCACTTTGAACGAGATTGAATGTTCTTTCGCGTCATCGTCATTCCTTCAGCGAACTCCTACCTGCGACACAGATGCGGATCCCGAAGAGTTGCTCGACAAACGCGCTCTTCTGGCCATCGAACAAATTAGACTCTTTGATTTAACTGCTGTTCAACGAGTGAGTAGCCTCGATTCTTATGATATGTAGCTGATTAAGGACCAGGACGATAGCCTTCACAAGGATATACTGGTGGCTTCTGATTCGATTGTTCGTTTCATTGATGCCAACTCTTCGCCAACTCTCGGCATAAGTAATAGAGCCAAAGCCTTGTTGATTTTTGCTGACCTTGGTCAGTTGATGTTCTTTCCAACGCTGGATATATCTCACCTTTTGGAAAGTGGATGTCAGTTTTCTGTCCATTCTCTTTAGCCATCGGAAAGTTGCGCAGGATATTGCCGCCAAAGCCATTACACCGAGTCCAACTTCGTCAACAGTAGTTTGTTGGGTGGATGTTTTGTTGGCGAAATTGAGTACATTCGCGATGACTGTTGCAAGTGGATTTTCTCCAGAGTCGCAGGCGCCATACTCCGACTATATGCGGGCACAGCGAGAAGAGCATTATATTTGGGCAGCTTCACAATTACCAGGTATTTTATCCTGCTCTGTTCTGTACGAAATAACATACTCCTTTGTGTCGTCAGAGAAATGGAGTGCCATGGCTGATGTAACCGCGTCAAATCAATCATCGCCTGCAGCCAGACGTCTTGCGATGCGATTATTGTTTGCGGCCTATGTAATGGGCCCTCAACTGAGTGGGTGCAAATGTTGGACTGCTCTCAGGTAAGTTTGCCCTGATGTTGCCGTTGTGTGTCGCCTTCAGATCGCAAATGAATGTCTCCTGCCTTACCTCAGAACTCGGCCGGAAGACATGATGAAATCAATGCTTTCAAGTATAAGCCAAAAACAACCATACAACGGCCTTTCCATAACACCATCTGCAATCGAATACGATGATGATGAACGCACACACTATGCGATGCTTATTTCCCTCTACATCGTCAGTCTTTCTTCTTCATTCCGATAACGCTTAGTTGGACATGACTCTCTTCAGGCAAGCCAAATTGCCGAAAGAGAGTCCCAGGCTGATAAGTCCCAGTCGCCATTGAGAATCCGGACTCTTGGCTCCTTCTTGGACATAATCCAACTCGTGCTACATGGGAACGCTGTTCGTGCCATTGACAACAAATCACACCCTTATGAACATCTTGATCTCGCACAGACCGTTCTTATCAGGTGGGGTGAGGTGGTACCATGGTGCTGGGCCACATGGGATGACCAAAGAACCGCCAACGTGGAGTGCATTACTGACTTGGTGTGTTCGACGAACATATGCGGAACTCTGATTTGCTGAAGAAATGGATAGACCATAACGTGGCTTTATCATCTGAACTCACCCTTCTGTCTGCACCAAAGTCCTGCCGCATTCAAGGTCCCAATGGAAATTATCTTCACTGATGATATCGCTCATTCCGGAGCAGCCATCCTCGTGAGCCTATTCTCTCACTGACCTTGGTATCACATAACACGAAATTGCTTCCAGCACGTTTTGCATCGGACAACCCTTCGACTATCCACTTCACAGCAGCTGGAACAGTTTCCTCTTCCTCTTGCAATCGTTGTCCGTAAATCGTGTTGGGCTGTTAATCACTTCCTTCGATCTACCACCGGAAGTCCTTCACATCGCACCGATCCACTTGTCCCAGCATTTTGTCGCTGCCTTGTGATTCTATTCTGTGCTCTGCGTGAAACAGAGGAAGAAATCAACAGTGCGTCTTACCCAAAATATTGCTGGAAGTATCCGGATGGCCCCTCTAGTTAAAGATCTCGTTTTGGAAGGCCTCACTCTCGTCGAGTCTCGAATTTTACATTCAGTCTTGCAGAATATCAAACAAGACAATAGCCTTCAACTTGCCACACAGTTTGATGACGGTGCCGCTGTTTTCCGATCTTAAAAAGCATAACTAACAGTGTCGCATAGCCGTCGTTAGGACCAGAAGGTATCACTCCCCACCGCTTTTTTTCCGTTTTCTTAATTGATTCGGCTAGAGCTCTCTCAGCACCGTTGCTTGAGGCATCTACTCTTCTTGTTGCGAAACTCAACCTGGAGTTTTTCACCCTAATATGGCACAGCAAAATCGAGAAATTTATCACTTACGGGACAACGTCGTCATTTCTACGTGCTGTCCTCGACGTTCTAGAATGCCAAACACAGGAGACACGCACATCGCCGATCCTAGCCGATACTCTGCTAACAGCGCTATCGGTCACGAGTTATCATGCGGCCTTTGAAACTGCCCATGTGAATCGAGAAGAACTCGTGTGGGATCTTGCACTGCAGGCTGGTTGCTGTAATCTCGTCGCAGCTTGTAAGTTCACCTGTGTCGCGTTGAATCTCTGGCACTCATGACCGTGTGATCGGCTTCCTAGCTGGCTTTGCTCACCATATTTCCATGACTGATCGGGCTTTCGAACCCCTCCAATACCTGTTTTCACCGAAAGACGTCTCCTCACCCCAGAAATGGGATGTAGATGTCTGGCGACGAGGGAAAAGAAGACGCCGAAATATACCTGTAAGTTCACATAGCTTGCTCGAATGTGCGCGAATTCATCCTTATATTAGCCTGCTCTCGAATTGGATCGCCCTTCATTTACTCTTGGAGACAGATATAGTGCCACGGCACCTCCTACCCCTTCGTTAGCTACAACATCAGCTGAATTTGCTTTCTTTCCCAAGAAAGACAGAGATAGCATGAGGCTTCGAGGTCATACACAACCCCAGGTCTCCTGGCCAGTCGAATCGACCGATCCTGGAGCATATGACATAACGAGCCTTTCGCATCTCCAGTCCAATGCCTTTTGGGAACTGCGCAGGAGCGTTGCAGAGAATGGCGAAAGCCTAGTTCAGCGTATGCGTGACTACGAACACTCTCGATCCAGGTCGGATGTTCATATGAAGGTCAAAGAAGCTCAGAGGCGAGGACGCAAACGAGCGTCTATTTCCATGCCTTCACGAAGGTTAGCTGCCAAAAGTCACGAATCGGACGACGACGACGACGTGCAGATATTTGCCGGAGAGATTCCACGGATATCGCTCTCAGGCAGCCCTTGTCAGAAGACAAGAGCACTGTCCTTGGATGTGATGGATGAGGATTCCAGACCCTACGACTTCCCGTCGTTCATCGGAAGCCAACCCTCCTCACCTGGGGCAACATGTGCCTCAACTTCTTCCCTATATCATTCCGATGACGACAACTTTGATTTCTCCGGTACCACATCGCCGCTTACCACGCAATCTTTATGTTCCTCTCCTCCAAATCCATTCTCGCCATCAGTTTCTGCTTTTCCGCCCTCTGAATCCGCGAATTCGTCGCTGGTATCTCTTCCTCTTCCATCACTCTCACCATATCCGACGTCGTCTACGCCACATCAAATATCCCACGCTCTTTTGTCATCCACGAGGTCGGAAAAGGCGATCGCGGCACTCAGCCTAGCTATGGCCAATGGTGCAGGGGGCATTTCCGACTATGGAGACCTACTTGCTATGAAGACCGCCTCTCTAGATGGTTGTCAAGTTGGGGAGTTGTGGCATTGATATTTAACCTCTCCAAGCCATCCTTCGGGCTTTGATTCAGGTTCTCATCCTCACATATGGACACGGGCGGAATATCTTACCAAAATTCAATTTTCACTCATTGCACCAGATTTTTCAAGTCAGCCTCTATTTTATCGTCATAATGCATATCAAACACATCCAGAGAACCATCTGTATAATACCATTCCTCACAATCCTCCGTAGAGTCACCATCGATACAGACAACTACATAGATAAAAAGCTTCCCATGTATATGTAGCATATTATTTTTCTGGTTTACCTCGTGCCAAACACAAGTGTCATTTGTCGATCAAATGTACATGTTTTGTCAGATTGAGTAAAAGTATTGCCTTATCAGGTAAGATTTCTCTTCACTTGCAGACAAAGTTCCATTGTCAGATCACCTAGCGATTGATTATTCTGGTCTAGGGTAACCATCTCAAAAGTAATGAAATGTATAGTATTTGGTGGGGAAGGGAGGTTCAAAAATTGTTTACGAAGAAGGAGTGCAAGCCGAGGGAGGCTAAAATGCCACTCTTCCCTGTAGCTGTTCCACGAGCTTCTCCATCTCCAATCGCTTGCTTAACTCAATGAGATGGTTTTCTTCTGCCTTGCGACGTGCACTTCTCTCAACGTCCAGAGATGCCTTCATGTCTAGAGCGCACATGTCAATACAACATAACCAGTGGGTGAAGTAAAAGGAACATACTTCTGATGAGCCGATGAAGGTCAGGCAGAACGTCGGCATTGCAAATCTGAATGGCATGCTCATCCGTGTCCATTGATGGACGTGTGGCGAGTTCATGCAACTGCAGCCGACGCATTTCGTACTCAACGTCCTCCCCTGACATTCCATATATCACGGATTCGTCCTGATTGAAGGCTGGTGGTGGCAGATCTGCGGAACAATCTACCCTAGAACGTTTTGAGGGACGTTGAGAGGACAGCTCGTCTTCTTCATACTGTTCATGACTGGGAAAGAGGGCTCGGCTCGTCGTATAATTCACGGAAGTGGGCTCGGAATATGTTCGTCTGGCAATTGAACTTCGATATCTTGCATTTACATTCGCTTTCTTGCCACCAATGACAGGAATGTTTTCGTTCGCTAGCAACAGAGTCGTCGTAAGCATCGGACAAACCACCAGCGCACGGCTGACCTGTACTTGAGCTTGCCCGGAGTTTGCGCTTTTTCTCATGCTTTGTAGGTGGTGTTACAGGAACGATTGTGAGGCTCAGATGTGATGACCGTCCTAGATGAGCTGGACATGAGTCAGTGTGACAAAGACGCAACGTTGCACGTACTTAGGCTCTTCAGCGGTGTGCGAAGGATGCAGTCTAACGACTACATGAACGACTGTAGTTGAGAATGGCAAGGAAGACCACATACCCATTAATGTGGCCTTGGGACGTTGGCGCTGTACTCTGGCTTGACCTATTTCCTTCGTCAACTTGGGTCAACCAGACACTTCAGTAGCTGGCAACAGACCTTCAAGTTCATTCCCAATCTGCTGGCAGGGAAAGGAGGTGGATGAATCGGCCATCGTAGTGTGAAGGAAAATCGCGATTGATAGAAAGGGATTCGGACACAAGCCTTTGAAGTGTCAGTGGATTTTACAAGATTTTACATCAACATTCCAGCCGGCTGCCGAGCCTACGAACGTAAGAGGCTTAAATTAGAGCAAGTGTGTCCCAAAAGGGTCGGCCCTGAAATATCCTGAAATATCCAATCAGAGTGTTCATGAAATGTACTCCTACATCGATGGTACAGAGAAGCATACAAGTCCCACAGGTATAAGAAAAACATGAACAAATGCGTACATGTACAAAGGCGAGAGCAGCGGTATACTTATACTCTGCAAGAATGAGGGAGTCTCGAAAATTGTAATCACAGAACAGCCGTTGTTATACAAAGTACAAGTAGCATTACACTCGGTTTGCTTTTTTCTCATCTAGGAAGACGGAATTAGCAAAAGGCGGCGGTCGTGGGTGCTCAAAGGCTCCCGGTGCTTGATCACCCCGACCATCTTCCGGAGGCAAAGTTGGCCCACTGATATTGGGCCGTCGTGGATTGTTTAAGCGGATACCTGCTTTGGAAATCATCCTACGAGACCCAATGGGTACCATGGTGCTTGAAGGGAGTATCATGGGCACCACCTGGCTTGAACTACCGAGCAGTAAGGGCCGTAATGTGACACTGGTTTGCCGTGGACGTGTCTCGTCCTTCGGATTGATAGTCGACGCTTTGTCACTGGTTGGCAATGAAAGGGTAGCTGAGGACGCCAATATCATGGGCCGAACGTTCTGTGTTATACTAAGATCGACCGGGATGATTTCGGGTGTACTCTCGTCCTCTGATTGTACATTGCTCAATGCTGGAGATCCAATGGATCCGCTGGTCGGTTTGGTCAAAGCTGGAGAGATTTATTTCTAATTAGACTACCACCAAACTCGGATGGCAGAAGAACTGACCACCTATGAATGCCGTCACATCATACTGTGTCCCAGCAGAATCAAACTTAACATTGTTGTCCGACGGGGACGGAGAGACAGGCAACGATGGCTTTTCGCCTTCGACTACTTTGCCTGGAATAGCATCGGACGCTATGTCTGCGGAAGAAATTCCTTGAAGCTGTGTCAGAACCCGACCAGCAAACCTGTCTAGCCTCCTGCTCGTTGCACTTGGTTCCGTGTCCACTGCGGGTGGTGCTGGGAACATGCTGAGCGAGAAATCACTGCGATTGGAAACCGATTCCGGTTTGCGTGTGAGGGACGAGTTCATGGACTGACTGGTTGACTGGGGTTTTGGACTCTCGGAAGCTTTGGGTGGAAAAGAATCCACAACTACTGGTGGAACATCCGGGGAATCTGGTATCGAAGTACTTGCACCAGATGAATAGAGTCGCAAGACAGCAATACTTTTGTCAAGCTCGATCTGTTGGCGGAGGAGCTCGTCAAACGACAAGTTACTCTGAGGAGTCGTCGTGGCGTCTGGTACACGACTTTTGCTGATAAAGCCATTTAGCCCGTAAATAGGAGAATCAGGCTCTCTGCCCAAGGCAGTGGGCGGTAGCAAGTCATCGACACTGCCCTCCATTCCATAGTATGAAGAAATGGAGTCTTCTGTCCAGGGACGCCTTATTGAAGGAGGCTGCTCCTCTGATACAGGGACCTCGTTCACCACTTTGGAATCAATGCCGATCGGAAGCCTGGAGGAAAATACTGCATCGGGGGATACGGATTTGGATTGAGCAGGTGAGAGATCGTCTGCAGCCAACCCTAGCTCTTTATCGTAATCCCAAATACGCTCCGCATTCTCCCGTGGGTCGGCACTCCGAGAAAGAACCCTTGCAGAAAGCTTCGACATTGTCGAAGCGATAGAACGCCGTGCAGCCAAGACGGAATGTCGTACGAAAACGATATCCGAGTTTGTCGCACTCGGGGTTGATATATGGATTGGAGAATTTCGCACCATGCTTGGGAGAACAAAAAAGGACGAGATTCGATTACTTCGAGGTAGCGAAGTTGTGGGATTGTTGGAAGTTTTGAACTCGTAGAACGCGGTAATCAAAACGAAAAGGATCAGAATATAAAACTCTATCGCACGTAGAAATCGGCCAAGAGTAGTCTCGGAGAAGGCAACTGTGCTTTTATGAGTTTATGTCATAATGAGCCGAGCACAAAATACATACGAGCGACGAGATTGCCAAGACCAAGACCAGCACTGATCAGCAATGCAACGAGCGGCGCTATATATGTCTGCATTGGTCGCCACCATGGAGTCAGGGGAGATAGAAAGACATTGAGGATTAGCTTCAGAATGAAGAGGGCTGAAACTACGACTTCGATAGTTGCATCTGCGATGTAGACCGTCCCGAATTGGGCATTAGGCGCCGACACCCTCCAGATGATCTGCAGAATAGAGATAGAAACGCTGAGACTCAGAAGGCTCCACTTGAGCAGTAGGCCAAAAAGACCCCATCTTTCCCAGGCTGCACTTCGTGTGGGTCTTGTGGCCGACTGGGTATCCTCATGCGATGCGACTTCCTGACGAAACGACTGAGCGACTAGATGCCAAAGAAATAGGTAGGAGAAGCCCAAGGATAATGCGAGGCCAACTTCTCGTGCGATAACGAGTCTGGAAACGAAGTCGGTTTTGCCAGATGCGCTGTTGGGATCGCTCGCTAAGACTTGGCCTAGGTCCAATATTGCAGCGGTAAACGCAAGGAATGAAGATATGTAGATATATATTGCGAGACTGTGGGGGTATATAAGCTTGTCCAAAGAAGGGATTACTCGGAAAAGCTTACAGATTGACACGCTTCAGGAAAAGAACGAAAGTAAAAATACCAAATGTCATCACGCCAACACAAAAGAACGGTATGTCGGACAGGACTGATTCGAGCTTCACAAGTACAACTTAAGTGATTTGGAACATTGGAACATCCGCAGCACAAGAACTCACTGAACTATCATCACTGAGTGTCAGTGAGATTGGTGTACTCGCGGCATTAGGCATAGGCAGCCTGGCGTCCAGGGGAGCCTGACGCGAGCTATGAAGTCCAAGTGGATCGAAAATTCGTGGCCAGCGATCGAGAGAAGAAGTAATCACAATGAAGCGAAAGCAATGTTGAGATTGGACGAAAGGGGGGCCCGCCACGATGATATGAAAGATTTTTAGGAATGGTCCCTGACGAAGCGAAACAAAATGACCAGCAGCGAGAAATGAGAAGAAAGGTGAACCCTCTCAAACGTCGTTAGGAGACAGGATCATGACCAGTGTGAACAAAATGGCCAAGACTCGTTCGTGACCATGGCTTGCCTTCCGACCTTCCGCCCTTGGCAACCAGTGAACCACATTAATATTCAGTAAGTCGGTGATCTAATCTCGCAGATCTCATGTCTAATCTGATAACTTGATCCACTGATTGTTCGGACTACTAACTTGCTACTCAGTGAATACTATGTAACTTTGTGTCCTTTGTTCTTGACATGAGGAAGACAGCTAAGAAGGTTTTTGCACATGGAAGTTCTACGTTGTATGTATGCTTCGAGAAAAAAAAAAGTCCATGAAAACCTCTTAAAACGCCGTGGAATCAGGAGATCAAGGATAAGTAACAGTCCGATCTAGCTATGGATACGTACATCAGTACTCGACAGTCCTCACACAGGTCCATTCGGAAAGAAATTGCTGATAATTAGTTAGCTATCCAGCAGAGCCCGCACCAGTCAATTGTCTGACGAGAAACATGCCGCGCCCCTCATCAACGCTCTTCGTACTTCTCATCCCAATGACACTCTTTGGCCGTGGTTTCCTTCCTCCACCAAGTTGCTTTATCGGGCTGATACTCCTCGTTGGGCTTAAACCGCCGCCAGTTAGTTGCCTTAACAACGCAGGATCACCACCAGACAATCCCGTGAATTGACGCGCCAATGTTGTGGTCCCTGTAAACTGTGGTGCGACTTTCGTAGAACCTGTATGAGAAGGGACCAAGGGGCCACGAGTTGGGGACGCCTGGGGTGATGCTCCTGTACCAAGGAGAAGCTGCAATGAACTATTAGTCTCCATGAACATTTCGTGAAGCAAGATACGTCTCACTGAGCATTCTCGACACCAAACACCTCCTTCTGGAGCAACCTTCGCAGCACTGTCAAGTCTCTTGCCGCAACCCGGCTCCCCTTTCAATTTTTCCTCCCTACCCATCCAAATACCCCAGGCTCTGACAGGTTCCTTTTTGCCCCCGCACACTAGACAAGACGCATGCCAACGTGTACCTTGAGGGCCGGGGACCACACCCTGCTCCATAGGAGAGACTGACTTATTACACCCAGGGCATGCTGTCCTGCTACCGAAACGTGGAAATGAGGTTGTTGAGGCAGCCGGTGCGGCCATTTGCGTACCATCCAGTCGACTGGAGGAAGTTTGGGAAAGGGGTTTTTTGGCAGAAATGCTAGTAGCTGGCATTTGCGTACGGGGACTAGTTTTCAAAGCACCTAAACTAGGCACCTTTCTAATTGTAATCTTCGGCGGAGGCGCGCACTGCATTTCATATCATCAACAAATGTACTTCAGAAGTTCACACTTATTCAGACCTACCGCAACATGGCAAGCGCCGCCATTAGCCTTGACAAACACAGCTTGTCCGCTGGCAGCTTCGTTGAAAACTCCGTTACAGATGGTACATCTGAAGCAGTCAACGTGGTATGTCATAGGTGGTAGATGTATATCATCCCCAGGCACTGTGACGAATTTCCCTCCTTCTTTGATTGAAAACAAACTGTGCCCACAACCAACACAAGAGCTGGAAACAGGCAGTTCGGAAGGAGTTGGGGATGGGCTGCGTATGTCATTGGGCTCCGGGATGGAAGATCTTGGAACTTTCTGTTTAATAGGGGAAGTTGAAGACGACGGGTTTTTTGAAGGAGTGGAAATAGGAGTTTTTGAGAAACGCGTGGAGGAAGGTGTTCGCGTCGGAGTTCCCAGGTCGCTGGAAGTCTCTTCTTCAATTGGACCTTCAGACCCATCCATAGATTGCCGTTTCGTATAGCGTGAACCATAACCAGTTCCATAAACTTTGGAGACGTCGAAGATAACTCCGAGGCCTTCGTCGTTCCGCGGTGGAGAGTCTGGTCCGGAGAAAGATGACTGAGTCATTGTATCCGAAAAGTCAGACATCAAGTCTGGCGTTGGTGGGATGGAGGGACTCTGAGGAGAAGAAGGTTCGTTATAGTGGCTCAACATGGGCATAATGGGACTGGAGTTGAGAGGTGTTGAAGAACGGGATATGCGCAAAGGTGCTGTAGTCCTCAATGAAGGGGATGCTGCTGGTGTCTGTGACTTTGGGCCGGGAGAATGCGAGAGTCCTTTCATGAATCTCTGTTTCATCTCCTCTATAGCCTCTTGAGGGGGGGCTGGGCTTCCGGTAGTCTGTCGCCTTACAGGACTGGGACTGCCCGATGTGAACCTGGCCGGGGAAGGGCTCGTTACGCGTTCATACAGACGAACTGGGCTTGTCACACCGTCCGAGCGGTATTCACCGACGACGCGCGGTCGCTCGACGCTTTGACGGCCGGTGTACCGTCCGGCCGTAGGACTGTCGTCCGAAGCAGCATGTTTTGAGCCCGCCATCATGGTCAACCTTTGGCTAAGATCTTCCAATGCAGGGCTGGCTTCACGACTCCTGGCAATGCCAAGTCGCTGTTCGAGTTCCTCAATTGCTGGGCTTCCTTCTCTCATTTGCCGAGTCTTTGAACTTGAGCCCATACCACCAATGTTCTTCGCCCTTTCGACTATGGGGCTTCGACTTGTAGTCGTTGAGAGCACCTTCTTTGGCGTGGATGAATCGCGTTTTAGGCAATTCTCGAAGCACTCGGCACAAGATGGCTGGCCAAGTAAGTCAACCATGGGGGATTCCCCGATGTTCTTGAGGCATCCTGAGCAGTTGAAACACCTCTTGTGCCAGTACCTTTCCGCTGCGTGAACGAATCCGCCCTCGGATTTCAGCGTGAGAACGGGTCGAGAGCATGTTGGACATATTCCTTTGGTGCCTCCATTACTTTCAAAGCATGGGCGACATAAGAAGCGTGATGCATTGGGCGCCGAGGGGTCGGGGTAGATAGTCGCGTCGGGCGGGAAAGGGGACATACATATTGCACAGGAATGAGTGGTTAACGATTCCTTTGGTTGTAAAACCGATCCATAAACTTTGGAAAGGGTCGTGCTGTGAGGAATGATGGACGGAAGGATGTCCGATTCCGGCGAAGGAAGAGTGTTCGAATTCTTGAGCGGTGATCGTGGCCGGGTAGATTGAGATGTAGTCGATGCAATGTGTGCCGAGACACGATTTCCAAGTGCTGGCACAGAGAATGCATGATGAGATACAGGGCGAGGAAAGCGTTTGGTTGGAGAAGACGGCGCAGCAGTGGGGGGTGGACCGGTTGTCTGAACAGTGAGGGTCCGGGTAGGAGAAACGGATCTTGCCCTCTGGACATAGGTCTTTGACCATCTATCCTCAGGTTTGTCTTCCTGGTTTGAGTTATTCCATGGTACAACGGGTGCTGGTTTGTGGTTTCAGACGGGGGCGAATGTCCATTAACCAAACAACTGACCAACAGCGGTGCCACCACATTTACAGCGGACACCAGCGACGATGTCGCCACACCTGCGACAGAAGCCCATTCGAAATACACGCGAAAGCAGAAGAATAGCGAGCAAAGCGGGAAGAACGATGAGAATGAGAGACAACTTCGAGGCACGGTCCCCTCACAGTGCCAGTTGCGGAACTGAACAACGGTGTCACGATCACGTGCCCAGGCACAACCATGCCTTCACCCGTCTCATCACCGTACTTCACGAGCAACGTCGCTGCTCTTCCACGTTCATCAAAATTACAGTCATCCTCTTCTCAGTGTGATCCGCATCTTGAAGATGTTCCAACGGATGACCCCTTGTTTTGCTATTATTTTCGTGCTTTTTTGGGATTGTACAGGCAGTTGACACTCCTGAAACCAATCATGATTCAAGGTGAGGCCAGCCTTCCCATGTCCATGTCCAGCCCAGAATTCAAGCAAGCCTAAACATCAGAGAGTGTCGCTGACGACCCATGGAAGCTGCTCATCGCAGTCACACTTCTCAATAAGACATCTGGAAAATTAGCGATTCCAATTTTCTGGCAGATTTTGGCAACATGGGCTACTCCGTGGGCGCTGTCGCAAGGTATGTCGCTGTAATAGACAGGGAAATATACTAACAATGATGCTGTTCTGATCAGCTGACCAAGGTGAACTTGCAGTTATTATTCGACCCCTCGGAACCCACAACATACGCTCAGGACGCCTCATCGCACTGTCGAGAGCCTACCTGCAGGACCCACCCAGGCTGCCAGATCTCCGCCCATCGAAATCGAGGACCTCATCATCCCCGTCCGATTTGAAAAGAAAACAGTACCCCCCGACGCCTATTTCGCACCTTCCGGGCACTGGTCCGTATGCTCTTGATTCCTACAGAATATTCTGTACAGTGCACGATGAACGATCGAAAGATGAATGGAAAGCTGTAATGCCAACAGACAAGGAGTTAGTACGTTACCTGGTGCGTGTCGACGCTCTCGTCCTTGTATGCTTTCCAACTATCCACAGAAATGGAAATGGGCTCTGATAGAGCGCAAAGAATGGGCTCCGGGACTGGGCGCTGTCCGCCCAGTGACTATAGCATATCTTAAATGTTTGATTTTAGATCTACAACGAGAAAAAAGGTATATAGCCGACGGGTAATCCAAGGTAAGAATGAAAATGCTAGGCATAGAAAATTAACAATTGCCATCCTTTTAGTGATGCCTTGCACCTAGCCACAGAAACTCTCCCATTCACAATTTTGGGCGTACCAAAGGTTGCCAGTCCACGCGTTCCACCTGAGATAAGTGGAAAATGCTCAGATGAGAGGCAAACTTTGAGGAGGTCGGAGCATACCATCTCAGGTTTGAGGTCCCTCACCGAGGCTGCGCCGAGTAGCCTCATTGCCGTGACTATTTCGCGTTCTAAAATCTGTACTATCTTCACAACCCCAGGAACCCCATACGCCTGTTATGATAATGTTGTTAAACACTTGAAAACTGATCATCAGGAAACCTTACACTCTGAGCGTAGAGGAACGGACGGCCAAGGCCAACGGCGGTGGCCCCCAGGCAGAGAGCTTTGACAACGTCTGGCGTCAAAAGAAGGTCGGCTCAAATGGGGACTGCATATCTAGACTCAAAAACCATACCGGTACCGCGTTGAATTCCACCTTATTAAGTTCACTAAAGACGTCGCTCAGAGAATCAAATCCAACATACCGTCGATATAGACTGATGCCTCTACGTTAATGATGTTTGTCGACCTCGAAAGTGCAGCCCATACCTTCTAGTTTATCGAAGATGTCAGGTCGTTGCTGGCGAATTCGATGAAGAATCTCGAGAGGTGGAAAGGCACTTATAAGCCAGTTAGCGAGTGACTGGCATGTGTGTTCACCAAAAAACATACTAATCTAGTTGCCGACCTGACAATAAATGAGCAACGAACATGATCCGAGACACCAACGTATTTACCACCATGATTTGAAATGAGAATTCCTTCGACGCCAGCATCTGCGGCCAATATTGCATCCTGAAGGGACATTTAATGGGAGTCAAGAACCCAAAATAAAAGAAATCATATTCTGAACCTCAACACTTTCGATGCCTGTTACATGTGTACAGTAGTTAGCTCTGCCTTATAAACTAACGTTGCTGCAACTGACCCTTGATGACAATAGGAAGCTTTGTTACACTTCGCAACCAAGGAATCGTCTATGCCGAAACTTATTAGCAGATACTGAATGCATAGAAGGTGCAAGAACCTTCTCCCAAGTCATATCGCGGTCGTCATTGGCAATCAATGCTCCAGCAGTGCCTAAACCGGCTTCCCCGTTTTCCATTGCACTGTCCGCAACATCTGTATGCACCTCTTTCTCGCCTGTTTCCATTTCTTCAAGCTCCCAAAGGCTCTTGATGTCTCTTTCCCTGTTTCCTTGGACTATAGCATCCACCGTTAACCATATGGCCTTGTACCCTGACTGCTCAACTTCTCTGACACGCTGCTCTGCAACAGCATCGTTTTTATTCTTATAAAGCTGGAAAAAAAGAGGCTGCGAAGGAGCTGCAGCGGCCATTATCTCGTTAAAAGATAGGGATGCATTCGAGGAAACCATTTGAATTATGGAAGTTTGGTGGGCGCCTTTCGTGAGATTGGCCTCGCCTGGGGCAGAAAGAGTGAGCTTAATGCATGGCAAATAAATACCGCAGATTTACCTTGTGGGTGACCGAGTTTTGCTAGGGCTGCTCCGGAGATGAATACTGGGATAGATGATTTGTACCCCAAGATTGTGGTAGACGGGTCGCATTTTGAAACGGGACGTAATACCCGTGCATGAAAGAAAAACCTAGTAAATGCACGAGCATTTTCGTTGTAACCTACAACGGAGACATGAGACAACTCGAAGCAAGCATTATGGAAGGGTTTTATTCGTACTGATCGAATCGTCCGCAGAGGACGAGTAGTAAGAAAGAGCTTTGAAGGACAGAACGCTCCGAGCAACAGCCTGAAATGAATGTCGTTGAGACGAGGTGGGTATTTCGTGGAGTCCTTGACTCACCTCCATGTCAGCTAGACTGAGAATTCGGCTCAAAGGTGGCCTTTGTTTATGAGCTGCTTCGACTCTCATTTCATCCTTGGTTTGTTGTATTTGCTGTTGCACTCGCATGACTCTAAGTGCAGCGCTAGCAGAAGCGAACAGAGGTCCTAGATGTTTAGAGAGAGGAAGGTTTTTATCCAGGGCATCTGTTGGGTGAATGGGTTCGTATGCGCGAGTAGCATCTCGTCCCGCGTATTTGAGGATGATGCTTGCACCACCAGGGTGCTCCTAGGCAGGCTTTAGTACCTCGCTCGATATGAAGCGCAAAAGAGCCTACATGTAAGAACTCGGTGACATCGTAGACTCGGTTCTGGATAATGACCCAACAAGAACTGCGGGAAAATGGTACCGGGCCTCGAGGGTCCAGAATAAAGTTGACCACATATACGTACGTACCTCACAGAATTGTGTCTTTCGACTTCCTCAAGAGTCCACGATGGCATCGTTGGGGTATGGAGAAGGAGCTAACGAACGAAAAGCTGGAGATTGCGCCAACAAGGAGCATCGGACCGGCAAATTGGCGCAATGGGAGCGGCCCGTTATTATTAACCGTCCAGGTGGTTGATGTGAAAGCACTCTGGTAAGTATGATACAAATACAGAGAGAGGTACAATATGTGCAACGGCTGGAGAATACTGGATGATAGGTACTGGAGCGGAAGGACTTTTCGACACATACTTCTGTAGCTAAGTCTTTTAGTATGTAACTAGACCTGCAGGGATGATGGAACTTGGAGGGCGGTCGCTGTCTTGCGCCGTGCACGTGGCATCGCGTTATTTGCGCTTATTATACTCGAACCAGACTCCATTCTAGTCGCTCACGGTTGTCTGCAACCATCATGGCGCCCCTTCCTACCAGGAAGTCCCTCGAGGATATGAAGCGCGTTGAACTGCAGAAACTGTGCAAGGTATGCAGCAACAACGCCCATAAGCTCAGATCCTCATCTTATTCCAGGATTATGGAGTGAAGGCCAATCTCAAGTCCGAAGCCCTAATTGATTTGCTCCTGGACGCGCAGTTCGTCTATCTCTGAGTATCGCAAGTATCTTGACATTGACAATACTTGCAGTAAACCTGCAACCAGAAACGCGCCCATTCGCCGGTCGGTTTCAACGAGGCTTTCCAGTCGCGCAGGCCCGAGCCGCACAAGTTCGATAATCATACACAACACAGACGACGAAGAGGATGAAGAACCCGTTGCAGAGGATACTCTGATCCAGGAACATGGATCTGATATGGAAGTCGTGCAACCTGATCCAACTCCACCACCAGCTACACGCACTAGAAAGGGGAAAGAACAGACGAGGTTAGGAGTTGGGCGACCTGTAGCAGCCGGTGGTTCTGGTCCTCGTGCTGTTACCAAGTCTCTCAGTGTTTCAAAGGCGAAGCGAGGCAAGGGTAGCAAGTCGATGAAGCCATCTGAGGACACAATAGTCGAGGAAGGTGCGTGTGTTTCTATGATCCGACTGCTGGTCTCTCATTCTCCCCTCAGAGCCAGAAACAGAGGAAATCGATGTTGCGCAACATGGTACCTCCTTGAGCTCGCTTGTTTTGGTATGCTACTAACCTTCATTTCCTTTCCCAAGCCGGCGACGCACAAGTTGGCTCACCGCCGAAAGAGGACCAAGCTTCTAGCAGTATTTCCCCCGATGCATCCCTGGCATCTCTTGCAAGTATAGATAAACATGTCGCAGATGCTGTAAGATCTTTCCCAATACCTTCGTTAAACGTACATCACTGATATTATACAATGATCTGCAGTTACGGCCATTGCATGAGCAAATGAAGTCGCTCAAGTCTGAGTTAGAGCAGATGCAGTCCCTCAAAACTGAACTTGCACAGCTAAAAACGCAGATGGGTGATATCCAAACACTGAAAGAAAAGGTCGAGAGTTTAACAGCTACTGTCGATGGTCTTCGTACGCAAGCAGCCCTTCCCACTGCCCTGAACCCTGAAGCAGAACAAACAAATGAGAGTCTGGGCTATAATCCAACTTTTCCGACATCCAAGAGCCCTTCAGCAGCAAGGCAAATAAGGCCTAGGTATGTCACACACCACATTCGTGCCATTGGCCCAGTGGGTAACATTCTTTACAAGTTCGCCGGACCCACCAGAATCTGGGTCTTCTGCCTTACCCATCGCCGCCTCTGCTGCCACCGCAAATCCTGGAATTGCTCCAACCATGCTTGGCAAGCGGCACCGTGATTCAGACAGTGACGTTATAGAGGATGAGGAGGAGAATGTGAGCAATGACTCAGGACAGAAAACAATAAAGCCCATTAGGAAACGCGCGAAGATCGATCAATCGCCCGCACATTTGGAGAAAAATGAGGAGGAGGAGGAGGAGGAAGAGGAAGAAGAAAGCGCTTCCCATATCCCAAGCTTTACTGTCTTTCAAGGGCAAGAACAACCGTCAGAATTTTTGGATCCGCTGCCTCCCACAGACCATCTCCCCGACTTCTTCGGCCCTCCATCTCCTCCCCTTGGCTCAGGTCCTAACTTTTCCAGACAAGCGACAGCAACGAGCACTGCCAACGCATCAGAAAATCACCACCCTTTTAGCTTCTCATTCCTTCCTATGTCATCGACGCCTCATGCAATGTTTATGCCTAGTTTCCCTTACCCGGAACCTCCCCAATCACCTTCTCCAGCTGGAACCCATCCTAACTCACTTCTGAGTCAGCAGCAGGGAGACCGAACAGATGTCTTCCAGGCGTTCGGGTTTCCTCCACCCGGAAGATCCTCTCGCTTAGGGACCCGTAGCACAAGTGGCTTGGGCGGAGGCTATATCGACCCGGCCGCTTTGACGCACGTCTCATCCGACCCCGAACGTACAGGCGAGACAATGGTCAATATCTCAGGCATCAGGAAAGAACCAACCGCGAGACAAACTGAGGCATCATCGAGCACCAGTGCAACCGGGTCTACGTCTCCTTCGGAAGCACCTCCGATGAAACGTACGATGTATGGAACTGAGCTGGAGGGTGATACCCGTTTCGGGGATTTTGGCGTTGAAGGTGTAGGCAATAGCAACGGTGGCTTCTGGGCTGGCGGAAGATATTGAGTTTGGCTTTGTTTTAGTCGCGAATGTTGACGTTGACGTTGAAGAGTAGTACTCTGAGGTTGATCTGAGGTTCGAATATGATTTCGATACACACGTCCTTGTCAGCTCTTACGGACTTATCTCTTTAAGTGTCCATGTAGTATACGTGTATTGTAGTCTGTAGAGTACATCGTGAATACTGAATCCTTCTTAAATTCGGAACATGTCGAAATCGCTAGGCATGATGCTCATTTCAAACCGAACAAGTCAATTTTTTACTTGATTCAACAACAGAAGAATACAAGTAAATGTGACGTATGGATAGCAAGCAAGGTGTCAAAGCGCAAGTCTGAGCAGGCAGGGCCCAATAAATACCCAAGTCAGGTGTCATGATCATTAGATGGAGGGCACGAAAGAGAGCACTTCCTCGTAGAGGAGTTCCTTCAACTGGTCTTTCGTCAAGTCATCTTTGTGCACTAAAGGGAGACGGTGGGTTAGCAAATGGGGCCGTGAAGTGAGTGAAGGGGCTCACAATCAAACTCGAAGTAAGAGGGGCTGAGCGGCGCCACTACGGGCTCGTCCTCAGGGTCATGCTGAAATAGCAGATATGCCATGTCAATAAGACGTACATGAATTTATAAGTAATGCAGCTCACGTAGGCGGATAGATACGGGTGCTCGAGAGCCTCATCCACTGTGAGACGCTTCTTGGGGTCGAACGTCTGGAATATACACAAGTCAGGGTCTATGAAGGGGAACAGAAGAAGTCGAACGTACCAGTGTTTTGGACAGGAAATCGATCGCTTCCTTGGACGCATGAGGAAACAAGGAGGGGAACGGGCGTCTCTTGCGGATGGGGAGCGCACGAATATAATCTCGCGAACGTCTTGAGGTGATCGCGTAGAACTCATCGAGACTTGGAGTACCAATGACATCGAGAATGAGGTCGAGCTGGTGGCTGTAGTCCCGACCAGGGAAAAGAGGCCGCCCAGTGAGGAGCTCCGCAAGAATGCAGCCCACGGCCCAGATATCAATGGCCTTGGTATACATCTTGAATGAGAGCATGATCTCGGGAGCACGGTACCATCGAGTGGCCACGTATTCCGTCATTAAACCAACCTCCTTGCCGCCTGGAACACTGGTCTTCACGCTTCGGGCCAAGCCGAAGTCGCAGACTTTGAGATCACAGTTGGCATTCAACAGGAGGTTGGCGGGCTTCAAGTCACGGTGAACTATGTCTGCACTGTGAATAGACTTCAAGGCGCGCAGAGTCTGGTAAACGAAATACTAGAAGGTGATAGTGTTAGCACCCTCATTAGCCTTTGATAACGTGCATACGCGTACTTGACAATGGTCGTCAGTTAGATGTTGCGTCCGAATGACGCGGTGCAAATCTGTCTGCATTAATTCCTGAATAACTGCAGCCACATGAGTCCCAGTTCTACGGGGATCCATTGGCTATACGTACAGTATATTTCTTTGAAGGAATCCAATGTCGGAGGCTTAATAATGTCCAAGACGGAGATGATCTACACGATTTATCAGAGACAGGAAACAGCCAGTACTAGAAATGAAGCATACATTTTCGTTAACACAGGTCTCCGAGAAGAACTTCAAGAGCTTCAATTCTCGGAGTGTGCGCAGGCAGAACAAAGTGTGATCGAAGGGAAGGATCTTCTTGATCGCGACTTGTCGCCCAGTGGGTTTGTGGAGAGCGGCGGCAACGGTGCCATACGCGCCTTCACCAATGGCATGAAGGAGTTGATAATCATCACCTAGGTCCAAGTCAGTGAGACGTTATCGACAACGACGCAAAATGACCCTACCGATTTCGAACTTGGGGAGGGGCTTGGGGGCTTTGCGAGACGACATTTTTCACACCAGAAACCAGCCGGTGGACTTGCTTGAAAAAGGTTGGGAGGACGAGGATGGAGGGAGGAGAAGTGAATTCCGAAAGGACGGGATTGTCAAGCAGTAGAGCGCTGATGAGCTTAAGTACTCCCCCATATCCAAAACCTGATGGAACTAAATGAGTGGAAACCGGCGGTGCAGGACGATCACAGGGCCTCAACAGACGACGCGACCAGCTCAAACCGCATCAAATAATGGGGGTATCAGAAATTCACGCACATACACATTCACCGACCGTTAGCAGGACAATATGGCGAAGGTGGCGAGGTTCAATCATGAGTACCTCACGCTCTACTTATTCGTTCTACTTGCGAACATACGTTGCAAATCGGCGCACAACGTCCAGGGGTCGAACGTCGAGAAAGGGTGGGCGTGGTGACAGAAATCATTTCATCCCATGATCCATATGCATGGTGCACGGGCATCCGGGGAGAATCAGGATCAACGTTTCAGGTGGTGATTATGCTGATATCACTGGCAGTGAACAGCTTGCACGCGCCGTATTCAAAAGAGGACCCTTGCAAGCATGGCATAGGCAAATTGTGACTGTTGTCTCGTCCTGGTGTGATTCATTAAACTGGGAAAAGTAAAGGCCCAAGGCTCAAGCAGCAAAGGCACGCTGTTTTTATTAGCCGTCTGCCGATCCAGTGCCGATCCCCGACTAGGCCGAAGTTTAAAAGGGCGTTGGACAATATTCACGAAACTTAGCAACTAAGCATGTTTAGAGGCCCCGAGAGTGGGTTTGGTGCACAAGAACTGTCAGATATACATACACAACAGATATAAAGGACTTGCTGAAGTGTTATTTCTAGACTGGGGACATTTTGCCTTGGTGTGTCGCACGATGTTTTTTTTGGCAGGAAGTAGGCTGGATGCTCGTTTACTAAATATATAATGATTTAGAGTACATTGCATAGAATGTCGTTTTGTTGAATGGAAATAACATCTTGAAAGAAAGTCTTCAGCAGGAAACATGAGTGGAAACCAAGTAGAAACTGCGCAGTTTCCTGTGCCAGATGTGTGGATTCGCTTATGTTGTGAAATTGAACTATCATTGGTTGATAGATTGAGATGCTCGTTGACCAATCAGGTGGCAGAAATGGCTCTCAATTGTCCCCGAGACAAGGCCGGTAACCAGGCACCAGCGACACTACAAATACCGCATCTTCCAGTTTTCTCTGCTTTCTACCTCCCAACACCTTTCTCTTTTTTGCCCGTCTCTTGTTCCGGTTTTTCTGTTCTTTTTGCTGCCTAGTAGCTCCACATTCATTCTATATTTTCCACACAACCACGACAATCGCTAGCGATGTTTGCCCCCATTTTCTCCCTGGGCCTGGTTTTGTTGCCCTTCGTTTCAGCCGCAGTGCACAATGTCCACGTAGGTGGCGCCGGTGGAAAGCTGGAATACAGTCCCGAGGCGATAGTAAGCAACTAGCACCATTTATCTTCTGTGTTGAAGACTAATGCATGTGGTTCTTTCAGGGTGCTTACCCTGGTGATCAAGTCGTTTTCCACTTCAATCCGAAAAACCACACTGTGACCCAGTCGTCGTTCGCAAACCCGTGTGCACCTAAACATGGAGGATTTGACTCCGGCTTGTGTGTTTTTTTCATTGTTCTAAAAATAGAGCGTTATCGCTGATCTCGGGCGAATCACAGCGTTCCTGTGCCAGCGAACCAGACTGACAATCTTCCGACGTACACGATCACGATCCACGATGTATGAATAGCGTTGTTTCCATCGCAATATTACGCTGACTTTATTTTGTTAGACTGAACCTGTGTGGGTGTACTGCGCTCAGGCAGCCCAAACCGTGAATAGCCACTGTGGCCAGGGAATGGTCTTTGCCGTCAACTGTGGCTTCGACGATGCGCCCAACTCTTTTGCCAACTTCAAGAAGTCCGCATTGGCTATTGGTGCCAGCCTTGCGGCTGAGGCTGCTGCTGCCACCACGGAATCCTCCGTTCACGCCGTCCCTACCGACACTCCCGTTTACGGTGTATCTACCGCGACTGCCGCAAATGACCAAGCTACTGCCGCAAATGACCACGCAACTGCCGCTTATGGCGACTACACAATTCCTCCCGCTCCTGAGGTTACTCCCGTTACTCAAACCGTCACCCTTGGCGAGGAAGTTTGGACCACAACTTACAACTCTTATCCTGGCTCCCCTGCTGCTACTCCGGTTTCCGCTGAAGGCGAGGTCCACCGTGTCATCGTTGGCGGTCCTGGTCAGTTGGTGTTCGACCCTCCGTTCGTTGCTGCTCAACCCCGCGACACGGTCGTCTTTGAGTTGTAAGTCACGCTTTACTGAGAATCTGATCGCACCTACTCATGGATAATCGCAGCCGCCAGAAGAACCACACAGTGACCCAATCTTCTTTCGCTGACCCTTGCCGTAAACTGGATGCAAATGGTGTCACCGGATTTGACTCTGACTTGTACGCTGAAATCTATTGCTTCCATGATACATCTGGATTTACCTCATCTGTAGCATCCCTGTTGCCGATGGCATCACCGCTGACTACCCCACCTGGAGCATTGTTGTCAATGATACTGCTCCCATCTGGGCTTACTGCCGTCAGAAGACTCCTGCGAGTCACTGTGGGGCCGGCATGGTCTTGTACGTTCTCGTTTCTCCCAACAATAGATCGAAACTTATTCAGTTATTTCAACCCAGTGCCATCAACCCGGTTGAAACATCAGAACGCAACTTCAGCGCTTTCCAGAATGTTGCGAAGGCTCTTAACGGCACGGCTGCGGCTGCGAATGCACCTGCCCCCACATCCACGTCGCCGGCAGACAATGGGGCTATTTCTTTCCATATGGGTAGTGCAGGTCTCACCCTTGCATTGGCTGCTGTTCTTGCGTCTTTGCTTTGACGCGTTTGACCGCGTTTCTATCTACTTACGTCTTTCATGAGTCTTGGACAATGTCTAGATGACACTTTGCCATTTCATTTTCCCTTTTCTTGCGAGGTCTTGTTAAGGTTGACATAAACTACTTTAGCCTTCTGGACGTTCGCTTTATACCTGGTAGTAACATTAATGCATTATACCTGGCCCAGGGCTTGACGATCTGAATTCGAAGGGTGTTGAGTGGTACCGCAGAAAATCAATGTTGCGGTGCTGTTGGTCGCCACGGTTTGTATTGTTCAGGTTGCAAGACCAAAAATACATTCACAAAAAAAGGGATAAGATATTGTAGATGCAGAACAGATTGAGTGGTCGTTACTCCCCGCCTAACGATGCTCTGGCCTTCTTCTCTTTCTTCGCCTTCTTCCTTTCTCGCCGTGCCTCCTCATCTTCCTCCTCCTCCCCTTCAGCCTCCTTCGCAGCCTTCTTCTCCTTCTTGCGCCTTTTCCGCTCTGTCGCCTCTTCATCCGCTGCGGCAACGGAGACATTTGCATCCTCTGCCACCGGAGCCTCCGACTTTCGCTTTCGCTTTTTGTCCTTCTCTTCTTTCTTCGATGGACTGGCTTCCGCAACAGGAGTCTCAACAGCGGCGACCGCAGCAGTCGTCGCAGGCGCACTTGTCGAAGGACCCGCCGTCGGTTGCTATTCTGGGCGTGAGACGGGATCAACACCAATAGGAGGACCTAAAACTCACCTCATCGCGGTTGTAGTCTACATAGTCGCGACTCCATTCAGCTGGGGTGACGCCATCGAGTTTTTCACCATGCTTTCCCAGCTTTCCGTCCTTGACCATCTTCTTTTTCTGCAGCGCCATGGGGCCAAGTCCCCATCGTCGTGGATAGGTGTCACGTTCCATGATGCATCGTTTGACCTTGGCGACAACGCCATGATCACATGTGGCAAGCTCAACTGTGGACATTTGAGCAATGGCTAGTGCAATTGCCTCGCCTGCGAAGATATCAGTGAATGCGGGGGAATGAACAATGCCCGGCACCCTCACCTTTTGTAGTCATCAATACAACTTCTTCATTTAAGCCGATATCTGCCTCATAGCGAAGAAGGCCAGGAATCATGAGCTTTGCGCCATAGCAAACGGCATTTACAGCGCTGTCTTTCACTACGATACGCTTGTATCCCACCATGAGACATTCCAAGGGTCGGATAACGCGACGCAGGTAAGACTCTGAGAGTGGGCTTTAAAAACAACAAAAGAGGAAGCAAAACACGAACTTACCATCACGGGTATTATCGTACAACCATTGTGCATCCATCACATCGTGCATGGTGACGATATCGTCATTCTCCGACATGGCACCACTCCTGACTCTCCGCAACTCCTGCATGTGCGCACCAACGCCAAGGACCAGACCCAAATGAACACACAGCGTTCGAATGTAAGTACCAGCCTCGCACGAGACCCAAAACACCCCGAGGTTGCGCTTTTCGTCGAATTCATAAAGCTTGCATTCGTAAATTGTGCGTATACGAAGTTGTCGTTTTACAGCAGAAATCAGAGGCGGACGTTGGAATAGGGCACCTGTGAGCGTTTGAAGGGCTCTGGGAAGAGCCGCAGGATTCGGAAGGTTGGCATGGAGGCGGAGAACACAGACGTATTCCTTTCCTGAAGTGCAAAGTGAGCGTCAATGACTTGCAAATAGGAACCATAACTCACCTGCGCCCTGCTGGGATTTTACAAGTCTGGTGGCGCGATCAATGCAGACGATCAAGCATCCAGTGACTTTCGGATCCAGTGTCCCGCTGTGACCTGTCTTCTCCACACGCAAAATGCGCCTCATCCATGCAACGACTTCATGAGAAGATGGATTTGAAGGCTTGTCCAAGTTAATAACGCCAGACCTGAAGTAGGCGTGAGTAGCTACATATAGAGGGCAATTAGTCGTGCGTACTTGATATATGTCGTGATATCGCGCTTCAAGGGGCTACAGCCTGAGGGGATGGGGGTGAAGTGACTTGATCGAACAAGGAGTTTGTCGTAATTTTTCAAGAGCAAAGGCCACTCTGAGGTATCGAGTTTAGGAGCATTTGCCTCGGACTTGATGGAGAAGTCTCCGTCAAGTTGAGCAGAGGCAATCTGTTGTCTTGTCAGCGAAGGAGCCATCGTCGCTAATGTTCGCACCGAACTCAAGACTCCAAGCTATTCCCGCCAATTGAGCGGACCCCGAAATCAAAAAATTTCGATAGTACCGCGGAGTAGAGAGCGATGCGGCATTTGCCGACTGAACCTTGTTTCCCAGCTGTACAGTACTCAAAACCAAAAATTATACGGCCCGGTCGTCGTTTCCGCCATCCTCAAGACACCTTCTTCGTCGCCCCTCAACGTCCGCCACGATGGTCAGTCACGCCTGGTACCGCTTTGCTGAGTTCCCTTCTCAGTAGGCTTATACCGGGTTTTTTTCTCTTCCCCAGCCCAGAGCCCCCACTGGAAAGCCCACGGGAAAGCCCACCGCTACCAAGCACAAATTCGTTATCGATTACGCCAAACCCGCTGCTGACGGTGTTTTCGACGGCGCTGACTTTGAGAAGTTCCTCCACGACCGCATCAAGGTCGATGGAAAGGCTGGGCAGCTTGGTGAGAATGTGAAGATTACTCGTGATGGTCCGTATTCTGCCCTCTTCAGACTATATTTCGTCTCAAGTCTATGCTTTGCAGGCAACACCAAAATCACAGTGACTTCGAACATTCCCTTCTCAAAACGGTACCTTAAATACCTCACCAAAAAGTTCTTGAAGAAGAACAGTCTCCGTGACTGGATTCGGTACGTCCTAACGACCCTTCCTCTTGTCGACGTTTAGGCTTATGCGTCTTTATCAGTGTCGTCGCCTCGGCAAAGGACAACTACCAGCTCCGCTTCTACAACATTGCGTACGTTTTCTGCTTCCCTTGACCTTATAGCAGGCACTGATCAACATCATATTAGTGGTGCTGGTGATGAGGAGGATGAGGAGTAGGAGTGTAGCAGTGTTTAATATTACATGACATTAGTATACGCAGCTATGAATCCTATTGTTACATGCCAACTTTGCATGGATATACTGTAATTTCTCAGCACGCAAACCTGGCGTTACTTACAGTGAATTTTTTCACTCATGAAATATTCTTGATATATGAAAGGAACTACCGCAACATTCTACGTTAACACAACAATAGATTGCTCGCCAGGCTCAGGCTCTACCTTTGCCTTACCGAGAACCATCAAGGCGATTTCGTTCCACAAAATCTGGGACTCGGTCAAGATCTTCCCTCGGAATTGGTGTGCGAGCAGGGAGTTCAGTTGGCTGCGAAGGGATTTGAGGGCAACGTTGACTTTAGGCGCAATTCGGAATTTAATCTTGCGATCAATGAACGCGGAGTCTGAGATCAACTAGAAGAAGAAAGAAAGTCAGCATACAACATTGGGAAGCAGGTCATGGGAGAGACTTATACCTTGAAATCGCATTCCCCGCAGAGTAACAGCATTGCCATGTCGTCGGCAGGTCCCGTTTCCCATGCATATAATTTCTTGGAATGCCTTAGATACCTTTCTGTAAGAAACATCGTTTGAGACTATGAACAAGAGGACTTACATGAGCGTGAAATATGCGAGGTGATTGACACCGAAATCGGCCATTTTCCTCCTAAAGTTCACTGATGATGGATGGAAGGATGCATGCTGATTGTTGGTAATTGTTCGCATCTGACCGTTGGTTGGGTCTATAGACAGTATCTTAGGGTACAGCCCAGCGGTCAAGGCAGCATTGATCAGCGGCACGTTTGTCGAGTTTACGTCCATCTCGGGAGGGACAGTCACAAGTCGGGTTCGATTGCGACCATATCGAGCGCTGAGAATTGGCGTCAAAGACAGAAGTGGACACTGTCTAAAGATAGTTACCGGCTGAGCTCGCGGACAAAAGAACTGTCCACTTGTATAAACGATGAGTCAATTAGATAGCTAAAGGAGAGTCAGGTATTATCAGCAAATGTGTAATCAATATAACTAGGTGGGAATGACGAACCCTAAGAACTGTTGACGAAGTTCTTCGATTTGTTGGAGGTTCTATTGAGTTTGGCAAGTTGTTAATTAGGGAAATTAGGAAGGGATGTTTGACATACTTGATGACTAAGATAATTGACTCTGCAGAACTTGCGGACGAAACCAGGGTTGGCAGAAGCTCGACGCCAACTCGAGAAGGCATTGTGGATCGTCAAGAAATCCGAATTTTCTTTAGGAGAGTAAGCTTTCGGCGCGATGAATATGGGCATAATACCAATACTTACCGGTCTTGAAGGCCTGCTTTGCTCGATCAGCCTCTTGTTCGAAACCAAATGGTGATATAAACGGCGATTTTGAATTGAGCGCAGCTGCGATTGTTAGTGCAGGATCCAAGCAACGAAACAGCGTGGCAGTTAACAAGAATTTGCCTAAATGAACATCGGTAGGAAGCTTGCTGAGCAATCGACCCATAGGTGTAATTTCTTCGGATGGTGTTAACGCTCGAACCTGTTCCATACGTAACTTAGGGTCCCACAAACGTCAAAATTGGCCAACATGATTCGTACCTCAACAAGCATGGATACCGCGCGCTGCACGTTGATGGACGCCGGAGGGTCCAAGGCACGGGAGAGGACGTCTTCTATAGTTGAACCAAGCTTCACCTTCATAATCTTTATTCGAAGTGCCAGATCTGACAAGCTGAGGCGCATCATTTCTGGAAGTGGATGATCTGCCATCTTAAATGCCCATTCACTCAGTTTCGAGTTTACGGCTAGCATCGAAAAGATACTTACCTGAGTATCATGGCGTAGCTTCGTGAAAAGATGAAAGCAAAGACCCCTCTGAACACGTCCAGCTCGTCCCCGTCTCTGGGCTGCATTACTTTTCGCAATGAAGGTTTCCACTAGGCGACTGATCTGGCGCTTTTCGTCGAATCTGAGGATATTTATATACTTGGGAAGCCACGAATGAACAAATAGAACGGACCTCATCTCACGGTGTTTACCAGAGTCAATAACGCAGGTGATGTCAGGTATGGTGATCCCAGTCTCCGCAATGTTAGTGGCTGAACGTTATTTTAGGCTTCAGATCTTCATGGAATGGTAACAATGCTCACCGATGACAATCTTCCGCACGCCACGAGGTGGAATATCAAAGACAGCTCCTTGATTTTCACTCGAAAGTGTCGAATGAAGCGGGTAGACTTTGAAGTCTTGGACATTCCCAAATGAAGGGTGATCAGACAGCATGTCGTTCAAGCGACGTATTTCTGCCAAGCCAGGCACAAATATCAGGATGGCAGCGGAATAGGACACATAAGAGGGATCATCGAAGCAAATCCGCTCCAGGAGACGCAAAATAAGATCATAGGGTATCAGACGTTCATCAAAGAGATTGATGGTCGTTGCAGTCTCGGGAGAGTATCGTTTCTCGAGTTTGACGTTCTCCTGTGTACTTTCATCGTCGTCAGGATCGTCATCGTCTCCAGCTGCCAGCTCCTCTGTCCAGTCAGGACGTATTTTGCCTCGATAGAACTTGTCATGAACTATTGAAGTAGCCATTTAGATATGCCGAATTGTTGAGAAAGAAGTATGTAATAACATACGGCGTCTCGCGTATGGGGAGCTTTCCGATAAAGTCCAACGGGTATACTCCACTGCGTCCTCCAAGAACTGGACATCGACGGGGAAAGTACGGCCAGGAACAAGAAGAGTTGGACATCCGCCAAAAAAGTCTGATAATTTTTCAGCATCCACGGTGGCGGACATTAAGATAACTCTGGGACAAATCTATCAGAAAAACCCAATTCTTAAATAACGTAATACTTGCCTGAGGTCTGATCGTTGTGCAAGCAACGACTTCAAAACAATTAAGAGGAAGTCTGACTCTATGGTACGTTCGTGGACCTTGAACAAGTCATCAATAAGGCGATAAATAAGTCTGAACAAACAAGTTTCACTTCGTCAATGATTATATGCTACAAGGGTCTCAGCAAGGTAGTAGACTGTAGAGCGCAGGTACTTACAGTGATCTCATCAAAGGCGGTTCCGTGACCACCTTGTCCTGAACCACCTTCCAGCATTCGAAGAGCAATGCCATTGGTAACGAATGCCAGGCGAGTGTTTCGCGAAGTATTGCTTTCAAGACGAATTGAATATCCAACAAGAGAATTGACAGTCCCGACAGCATTGGGGGCATCGCCAAGCTCACGGGAGACACCTGTGCACTACATCAGATTCATGTCTGAATCAATGTGATAATTGTCACTTACGTTGGGCCAAAGAGATTGCAGATATACGTCGAGGTTCTGTGCAATAGATTTTGCAAGGCTTGCCACGAGAAAGCTGGTCCTCAAGGATGAAGGCTGGCACTTGAGTGGACTTGCCGCTGTTCAAGCAGTCAAAAATTGAAGAGCGCTATGCATCGCATTGTGATCATAAGCTCACCATCCAGTTTCGCCACTCAAGACAAGGACTTGTGAACGTTCCAATATTTGCACAATCTCTTCACGATACGTCGCAATCGGTAGCGTATTGCGTTGACTCTGGTCATCCATTTACTATGAAACTGCAGGAAGACATATATTCGACGCACGAGCATCTCCTGGTACGCAGGGCTGGCTTGCCGCGCTTTAAGACCGGCCGTCAGCTGCTCCGAAAGAAGTTCGTTGTTTGAGGTTAACGTCCGTGGCCTGAGAGAACTCTCAATGTCAAGCATGGGCTTATTAACTCTGCCGTTAATCTAGTAAAGTATCAGCGCTGACCGAGAGTAAATAGGTCAGTCACCAACCTTGCCAACAGCTTCCAATTTTGGTTCAAGAATAGATCGCAACTTGGCCCACAGGTCGCGATTAACTGTGTCATCCCTTGTCTTTCTCGCGTCCTCAAGTTCGTCCCAAAGATCACGGAATACAGCAGGTAACAATCTGAAGAACGTGGAACTGCCAGATGTAGTCAAAGGACTTGAAGCAAACCCTTCTGTCAGGGGAAATGTGAGGGCATGGAGAGCGATAGTTGCAATATACTGCTCAGCCTGCCCTTCATCATGACATGCAATGTCTTCCATTCGCCACTCATCCACCTTTTGACCCTCCCACCTGATGCTAACTGCCGCACGTTTTGCCCGACTGGCACCAGATATGATACTATACGATATAGCCGCATACCTGTCCGCCTTCGCTACTGCTTCTTTCAAAAGGATCTTGGGGGTGCGTCCGGACCAATGCTTCGGTAGCGCCATGTCGCGCAGAGTAATGGTTGTCCCATGAGCGCTAACTTCTGTTGTAGGAATGTCGTCTAAGATTTCAAACACACCTCCTGTCACAGAGTCGCCGCTGTCATCATCGAAAATATCAGGTACGGTTGTGGGTGGACTCGGCGCCTGGGGTTTGAGGTGCGGTGGACGTTTTTTCGAAATCTTGTCGTCAATGGTGTCCTGCTCCGGTAGAACTGATGCTGCTCCTCGTAGCCTGTCCTGGAGGGCAACGGCGTTCGCTTTATCACGTTCAGCCCGATATAGTGCTTCAGCCTCTGCTTCGTCGAAAAAATAACTTTCCTTGAGAGCGTTCAACCGCCTTCGGAGGTCCTGCGCTTGGTCTGCGGCGAACTTTTTGTCGATGCGTCGGTTCGCAGTGAGATCATCATATTTCAATTTCATCTGAGCATATTGGAGATGTGGATTCTCAGCTTCCGGAGAATCACTACCCGAGTCTGAAGCATTCGAGCGCTGATCAAACGCGCAAAGGATACGTGCTTTGATCTCAGCCTGATCCGAAACTGACAGTTCCTGCTCTAACGAAGGGCTCGGGGACATATACCGAGATGGTACAAATGCTGGAGCGTTGGCGTCAAGACGGGGCGACGGTTTAATTAATGGAGTCAGCGTTGGTGGCGCTAAAAATTGAGCGGGTGTGCGTGGTGTCTGCGGTGTTCCCACTCGGTACGCAGGAGTTCTGGGAGTTGTAGGTTCTGCGATTTCTGCGACACCTGGATGAAAGATGCATCAGGAAGTTTAAGACACAAGTGGAAGAATACAATACGTTTGTCCTGAAGTTCTTCATCAGTGCAGTGTAAATAAAGCTGTATTTGTATTTGAGGATGTAAAAAAAAGTAGAGACTGCTTGCTTGCTTACCCATTCGTATGCTTCGTCCAGATCAATCCCTTTAATGGCTTGAAGGCATTGTTCCACTCTGGCTTCCGGAAACCCCAAGCGTCGGAGCACTCCGTAAGTAATTCCGAGTCGAGCAATCGCCTTGTCCTCGGGTTCATCCAGTGTTTTCTTCCCTGTATGAAAAGGTCATGATACAATTTACAAGCATATGGACATCCGCCTTTACCTTCTACCATGTCACATTCCAATGCAAGTGAGATGATGCGATTTACCAGTGTGGGATCTAAGTCAAGACGAGGAAGGGACTTTGAAAAGCGTCGATCCATCTCAATGGCCTATAAATTATCAGTCTTGTGCAATTAGATGGGGAACAAACAGAAAACATACTTTGACGGTTCTAATCGGAGGGCCAGTCAGTTTCAGAAACTCCAATACACTCTGCAATGCATACCTTGTAATCTCCCTTTCTGTCTTTTCCTGCAGCTTCTCGACCAGATTCTGTAGGGACTGCTGCTCAACTTTGTCCAGCTCGGAGCCCTCTTGTTGCGTCGACGGTACAGCAATCACCGTTTCTTGCTTCTCCTCGGTTATCCTCTTCTCCTCATGTCCTCCAGGTGTCGTATCCTCCACACCCGACGACTCCGCCGTGATGATTTTCTTGGGCACAGACGTCGTCGCAAAGCCGCGAGCCACCGGCTTCAACTGCGTCTTCTTCTTCTTGGCCATCCCCGATGGACCAAGGCTAATAAACTTGGAGCTCCTTTTGACTAACCGGTCTGCGGAAGTTCCCTATGATAGTGGTGGTGTGATAGGTGGAGACAAGTCGTCGGTAAACCCCAGGATTCAATGGCTAGGTTTCGTTCTATGATTCGGAGAAAAGCAGAGTGTTGTGTGTGAGAATAGCTGGGAGTTTATGACCTCTAGACGCATGAGATTTGCAGACCGAGGAGTTGCTGCACATAAATATCTAAATGGTCTGAATGAGTCCGAATCGTAGCATTGTTTTTCTCGGGCCTTTCAAACTTTTGGCGTAAACAATTTACAGTCGGCGACCAGTTTATTTACCGCAGCTCTTAAATTGACATTACGTCGTCAATTCCATACTTACATCTACTCCTTGCTCACATCCTTGAACAATGCATATAACTAGAGTAGTGCGAGGAATTTACATACAGTACATATATGTGATGCGAAAAATAAACAAAATTGAGTATGATACCGAAATCTACCCCATCTCTACAGCATTACCCTTCTTCTTCCCAGTAGACTTCCGTCCCCGAGAAGCACCAGTTGCCCCCGTTTTCCGCTTCTTCCCCCGTGTGCTTGCCGGGACGGGTGTGCCGTTTTCATCACCATCTTGGGCTAAACCAGTAGCTGGAGTGGCAGAATGTCCGAAAAAATTATCCTCCTCATCATTCCAAAGGTCCTGACGAGGTAGGTCAACCTCTCCTAACTCGCCATCATCATGTTTGTCCCCCTGAATTGTTGGAGTTGCAGAGGCGTTCATTGCCGCTAGCTGCTCGTCGTTGAGTAGTAGTTGGACGATCTCACTGGGTTTTGTCACATCAGTGAAATTTTTGTTGCCCACAACGATGTCTTGCACCTGCACAAGAAGAAACATGAGAAACCTGTCCAAAAAGACATAGAATCGGCTTACATCTTTCTTTACCCGTGCCAGTTGGACGATGCGTTCATCGATCGTGCCCTTCGTGATGAGGCGGTAAACTGTTACCTGACGAGTCTGACCCAGACGATGCGCCCGATCCATCGCTTGGGCATCGTTCGAAGGATTCCAATCATGATCGTAGAAAATGACTGTATCCGCCGCAGTCAAATTGATACCCAGACCACCAGCTCTTGTGCTCAAGAGGAATACAAAAATGTCAGGCCTATTAAGCGGCGGTGATCAGCCTGCGAAACTAAGCCATTGTTACAAGGGAGCTAACCTCGTCTGCCAGTCTATCACCATATCTCGACGGTCTTCCAACTTAGATGAACCATCAAGTCGTAAATACTTGTACTGCCGATAAATGAGATACTCCTCCATAAGGTCCATCATCCGCGTCATTTGGAAATATATCAAGACGCGATGATCGCCATGCTTGAGCTCCTGGAGCAATGAATCCAGGCGAGCAAGCTTCGCTGAATCATAAATCAACCGTTTGGCTTCCGGAACTTGCATGGTTGACATTGGCAGTTGATTTGACGGCGACGTCTGAATCAGGCCGAGAGGAGACATGCCCGGTATCTGGTCTTGGTAAAGAGTACAAGCTGCCTCGGAGTCTTGGAGTTGTGGGGGCAATCCGAAGAGCGCCAGAGACTCTAGAGGTCCGTCAAGCAATTGTGCTTGCGATTCTAGGAAAGTCCGATCTGCGCAGTACACTGTGACGGGCGGGGCAACGACAGGAGGCACGAACCATCTCAGATCGTGGCGAGACAAGCAAGATTCATCCCAAGCTGACGTCGATATATCTCGAAGATCAGGAAGATCCTTCGCAACTTCGAGGCAACCCAGACGAGGTGTCGGGGCCAGTTTCATTGCGCTTATAGCAGAGTGTGCAGCGAAATCAGGATCACTGGGCCTTGCTTAAGTAGGGAACACATATTGTCCATGGAAACATGCTCACAGATAATAACTGGAGCTGTCCAGAGCCTTCATTTCTTCTCTGACTGCCAACAACCGTCTGCGGATAAGTGGTGCCGTATGAAGAGAGTGGGCCTCCGTTGTAGACAGGTCCAACAAGCGTAAGAAAGAAAAGGAAGAAGCGACTAAGGTCGGATTGAGGCTGGTGACTAAAGAGGATAATACATGGTGACTCACCTTCTTCTTGGAGAGAATTGTGTATCCAATCAGTCGACCATATATTGAACATCTTGGGCAAAGAACTGTTATGAAAGCTAGGGGCCAGCTTGTTGCTCGGGACGTCGAGAAGACCACCATCCAAATAAAAAAGCTTTGGAATGGAGAACTCGATCGGATTTCGCGTCGAGTACGAGAGTGATAGGAAATCGCCCTCCCGAGCGATTGGGCCTGAGCGCCCGAAATTCGAAAAAGAATACGGGGCAACAACGTCGGCCCGTTCAAAGAGTTCAGGATGGTTGCAAACCTGGAGACATTGTGAATTGAGGTTTGCGTCGAGTACAGAAGACGCTTACCTTGCGGAATTGCATCACAAGGTTCATGAGAGAACGCGCAGAATCTACATCGCCAATGTGGGAAGCTTTTTCTATGAGGTCTGCTACAGACACATGGGAGAGCAAAGCGTTGTATAAGGACCGCTGTCGAGCACTTAGATCGACGTAGATATCCTTTTCGATCTGATAGCAACAGTTCATGATGAAGTTCAAGAGTTTGGGTCGCTAAACTTACCTTTTCGCTCAGCTCGTTCTGTACATGACGTTTGACACGCCTCAGCATGAAAGGTTTGAGAATCATGTGGAGACGCCGCAATTGGTGTTCGTTCAATTTGCTTCCCTTGTTCTCTGCCGCGTTTTCGATGTCTTTCGAGAACCATTCGTTGAACTCATCGTGGGAGTCGAACAAGCTGGGCATGATAAAATGAAGCAAAGCCCACAACTCTATGAATGGAATGGGTGATAGGACGGGACAGATAGGGTAAAATTGTGCTTACCCTGCATTGAATTTTGGATTGGCGTCCCGGTTAGGAGCAGCCGATTACGGCAATGAAATCCAAGCAGCGTTTTCCAACGAACGGAGGACGAATTCTTGATATTCTGCGCCTCATCCAGGATCATGTACTGCCACTTGACACGTTGAAAGTACTGCTGATCTTGAGTCACCTAGAAGACAGTCAACTATCGGTGCGGTCCCAATGAGCGCACTACTCACCAGCTGGTAGCTCGTGATAAGGACGTGGAACGGGGCATCCTTATTGTAACTGATCTCTTTCTTACTCCAGAACTTCCGAAGTGTCGCTCGATCCTTTACATTCCCCCAATACGGCAAAGCTTTGAGACCAGGGACGAAACGAGTAAGTTCCTGCTGCCAGTTGTGAAGAGTCGACGCCGGTGCCACAACCAAGAAAGGCCCCCATATATCGTGGGTTTCCGCAAGGTAGGCAAGCAGTGAAATCGATTGAACAGTCTGATAAATTGATAAGACTCAGCGATACAAAATCACAAAAAGGAGTAACCTTCCCAAGTCCCATCTCATCGGCGAGAATGCCATTGATGCCTTGCTCGTACAATGTGGCCAACCAATTCAGGCCCTTGAGCTGGTACTCCTTGAGCTGCGCCATTAACATCTTCGGCTGTCCAATTTTCAATGGTCCACTCAGAGAAGTAGGATTTTGGAAGTTGAGTTCATCCGAGTCGACTGTGGGGCTCAAATAGATTAGAATGCCACAATCCAAGAAATAGATCCGAGCTTACGATCAACAAGCCCTGATGTCGAAGACTCTCCGGCAGAAGGCGCCTGACTCTCGACATGAATATGCGCCTGGGCTTTCGCCAGTTTGAGCGCTTCATTTGTCTTCCTCTCGAGCGCAGCTTGAGTGTCAAACTGCTGTGCGCGTTGTTTCGCGAGGGAGATGGCTTCCTGAGCATTATACTTGGCATGTCTATGTAGGTTTGTTTGATCATCTGCACATTTGTAGTATGCTCAGTGGACTGAAGACTGAACCAAATAAAATCCTACCTTCGTCAAAGTTTATGTCCCCAAGCATGTCTGGGTCAATATCCCCAACGTCGGCCCCTGCAGGTACAGGCAATCTGACCTCATCGCCTTCAATCTCCGTAGCTGCAAGATATCAGTGCCTGCATGATATCGAAGGCGAAGAAACGCGCTCACTTTTGAGCTTGCTCCCCACGAAATGACTGTAGAGCTCTGTTTGACTGATTAAAAACTCCAGCTTCCGTGCCTGCCTTGCAGCCTCGCGCTTCTCCTCTTCAACTTTCAGGCGGTCTGACGCTTCTTTCTGCTCACGCTTGCGAACATCTCTCTCCTCCTTCTCGTTCTTCTTCCAAAAGACCTGCATTTCTCGCATTAGCCGTTTGGCTTTGGCTTGAACGTCTTTGTTGGCCTTGGCAGTCCTTGTGAAGGGCCGTCTAGCTTGAAGCGAAGCAACTTTGGCAATGCGTTCCATTTGCGACTGCCTGGCTTGATATCCATTAACTTGAAATTTATAGACCTGAATGAATGTTAGGTTGAGACACGACTTCTGTACTTAGATCATACCTTCGCTACATCTCGTCTAGCAATATTTGTCCATACTTTCCGCTGAGCTTCCTCGAGAGTCTTAATTCGCTTCGCCATTGCAAGGTCGTCAACCTTCTTGGCTTTTTTAAGAGGCGGTATGATTTCATCGAGCTCGAAGATAACGCTTGAGACAAGAGGTGTCGGAGACGGAGGCCGAGATGTGCTTATAGCAGATGTAACGTCACCAGAGACAGACGGGGGGTGAGAGCCTAACTCGAGGGCGATTTCCGACACAAGCCCAAGTTTCTTCCTGGGACCTTTTCTCCGCGAAGGCTTTGGTGTCACTGGAACCGAAACACTGTCGAGGCTTGCTTCTCGCTGTTTGCCCTTGCCTTTTGAGATCTTCAATACCGCGGATGCTGGTGTAACTTCACCCTTTTCGAGAATTGCCCCGTTATTTAATTTCCTCCTCTTTTGAGCAGGACCCGACTTTTGGACATGTTGTGGCACATCCATGTCACTGCCAGTATCCGAGGAAGGTCGCTTTGCGATACCCCGGCCCTTGCCAGACACTGGCTGTACACCAGCGGTTTCAGACAAATCACCGAGTATGGATCTCTCGAGCTCGCGGGCAGCGTCCTCAGCACCAGACGTGAAATTCCTAGCATGATCTCGCGATCGGAATACGGGTGGGTCCTCTTCGTAAAGGTTTCCGTTCGAGTGGTCAAGAAAGGGAGACGGAGGACGAGAGTCAGCGTCTAAATGTTGTGGATCAACTATCGTTGGGGGTATTGGGGGAGGCAGGGGTATTCTGGCGATTCGGTTGGAGTAGTGGTGCGATAGTTCCTGTGCTGCTATCGCGTTGCTCTCCTACAATAGAGTTACTAACGTGCCAGTTTGCTACAACTTCATGCTTACGGTAATGCTTGCCTCGAACCAGTCCGCAACCTGATTCTGGCGCTTCTGTGTCTCAACCATGTACTCACTGAGCTCACCAATCCATATCTCTTCACAGTCCTCCAGATCAGATGACGCGAGACGGCGCTCCTCCTCAGTTATAGGTATTTGGACAGTCTCAGCAGCATCCGACTCCGGAGAGTCGCTTCTGAGCGATTGCATAGAAATTTGTTTTATCCTTGAAGGTTGCTTACGAAGTGAAGACTGAGAAGAAGGTCAGAGTGTGCAAAGCTTCAGGTAAAATGAACGACATACGCGGCGTACCTCCGACGATAGATGGTCCGAATCCCTGTGTCCACCTTTCCGTCTCTTTCGAGGTATCACGTCGCTCTCGTTGGAGTGGTATTGCAGATGTTCATTACCATCGTCTGGGGATAATATACGCCTGTCCCCCCGTTCTGGATGAAAATGGGTGCTACCTGTGTCGAATAAGAAACATATCGGCGTGCATTGAGAACTGGGGACAGGTCCTACGCACCAGACAATGAATCATGATAGCTATGGGCAATGGGGTCTGCCACCCGATGACTAGACAAGTGATCTAGAGGTAATGGCCCTGAGGTTGAACCCGGAGACAGTTCTCGGACAGGAATTGTCATGGATGAACCCATATATTCAGGGCGAGCTGAGTGGACAGCGGGTACAGGATCGTCGTTGAGTATGCGGCTCAAGGACATGATGGCAAAGGTCTTGAGGGGTGTCGAGAGGATGATTATGGGCTGAACCTCGTGGGATCAGGGTCAACTACGACAGCAAAGCGTACGAAAAGAGCTGAAAGCTCGACGTATTAGGACACTCGACGTCAAGGTATGGAAAGGAATGACACTGCGACGAGGAAAGACGGACGAGGCGGTGGGAGATGTCGAGGAAATGGGGCAAGGTTTTCGCCAGCTGTCAACAGGCGACTCAGAGCCAGCACTGCCGCTGTTTCAAACTCAAAGTCCAAACTCTTACATCGCAGTTCACCTTCGCCCAAAACGGAATCATTTCAAGTCTTCCTCCAACGCCGAACTCGTCACCTCAAGCCAACCTGTAGCTTGCTCGTACATTCAGCCAATCGCACTTTCGCCGATGGTTTTCTAGTCATTTTATAATCAGAGCCTTCGTTACGCTTCCGCAACCAAGCACCCATGCCAACCCCAGACAAAGGTTGTCTTCATCGGTATTGATTTGTATTAAGTAAGCCATACATATGATGTCAGACTAATCCTTCTGTGAGCAGCACGTCCTCATAATTCCAACATCTCTCATCGAATACCTCAACGCTCAGGCATCGGGATAGAGCATGAGCTCTGGGCGAACCTTCTCATCGAATTCGTCTGGTGTCAAGAAGCCTAGCGACACTGTCGCCTCTTTCAAGGTGATGCCTTCTTTGTGTGCTTTCTTGGCGCACTTTGCAACATCTGTCAAGTGGTCAGAAAATGTCACAGCTACACATGATCAATCCTCACTGTCATATCCCAGATGCCTGTTGAGAATGGTCGCGAGCATTAGCGACTCGTTCAACAATGTGTTGATGCGCTTCTCGTTGGCCTCAATACCAATAACGCAACGGCTGGTAAATGAACGAGCCCCTGTTCCATAGTTAGCTTTCGAGCAGCAACCCAAAATACGCAACACACCATCTGCTAGTAAACGTACGCTTCGCAAAACATTCTGTGCGATGACGGGTTTGAAGACGTTCAGCTGTGCCACATGTACAGTCAGCTTTCGGGACAGTTGCCGAAGAAGTAAATAACGAACTTCAAATTGTCCGCTCGAACCGGCGACGCTGATCGCCGTCTGGTTTCCTATGACCTGGGCTGCGACCATTGTGATAGCCTCACATTGGGTAGGATTAACCTTGCCGGGCATGATGCTGCTACCAGGCTCATTCTCTGGCAAGCTTAGCTCACCAAAGCCACAACGAGGTCCAGACCCAAGGAATCGAATGTCGTTTGCAATCTTCATAAAGGAACATGCGATCACGTTCAATGCGCCGTGAGCCTCGACCATGGCATCGTGTGCGGCCAGCGCCTCAAACTAGTCAATCTTGGGTAAGCGCAAGGTGAGCATATTGTCGAAGAGTGAATCACCTTGTTTGGAGCGGTCTTGAAGTCCAAACCAGTCAATTTAGAAATCTCAGTGGCGATACTGACATCAAATCCTTTACGTGTGTTCAGTCCCTGCATGTAAATATTAAGGAGGTTGGTTATCAAGAAGGTGAATCACTGTACAGTTCCAACAGCTGTTCCTCCTTGAGCGAGGAAGCTCAACCGCGGAAGAACATCCTTGACTCGATCGATACCATTGGATACTTGTTGCACGTATCCACTGAATTCTTGACCAAGAGTAAGGGGTGTTGCATCCTATGCAAGATATGAACAAGGGGATCTCAAGGGTATAAATATGGTCCGACCTGCAAGTGTGTACGACCAATTTTGATGATTTGGTCGAATTCCTTGGCTTTGGTGTCCAACGCATCGCGAAGCTCCGTCAGAGCTGGGATCAGATTATTGCTGATTTCTGTAACGGCAGCGACATGCATCACGGTTGGAAACCTACATAAGCCTTTGCTCAGTTTGCACAAGAGAAGATACCACTTGCGACCTACGTATCATTGCTACTTTGGCTCATGTTGACATGATCATTAGGATGGACGGGAGTTTTCGAACCAAGCTGTCCGCCAAGGATTTCGATGGCCCGATTTGAGATAACCTAGGGGACGGAACGTTGAGCTTTGTTTGATATATGGCTATAATCAGATTACCTCGTTGGCGTTCATGTTACTCTGAGTCCCACTTCCGGTTTGAAACACAACCAATGGGAAGTGATCTATTAGCTTCCCAGAAATGACCTGCAAGGAGGGACCGGAATTAGGAATGATAGAGGATTGAAGGATGATTTGGTATCTGACATCGTCTGCAGCCTTTTGAATGGCCTCCCCGATCTTAGGGTCAAGACCATATGTCACATTGACAATCGAAGCAGCCTTTTTGACAACTCCGAAGGCTTTGATTAGAGGCGGTGGTAGACGTTCTGTCGGTCCACCAATATCAAAGTTTTGCAGGGATCTTGTTATGCCAAATAAGGTGCGAAAATTGGGAATAGCTCTGCGATGGAACACACCTCTGAGTCTGTGCTCCCCAGTATCGGTCCGCAGGGACCTGGAGCTCTCCAAAAGTATCCCTCTCAGCACGGAATTGTTGGCTTGACTGTTAAACAGTATGGATAAGCGTTATTGGCATAGGATAAGTCAAACGCACGTACCATATGAGATGTGGAGAACAGTCTAACGTATTGCGCTCTAGGGTGTAGAATCTACAGAGCATCACGTGAGATTGGACACAAATCCCATTAGCTGATTCTTACAGATCGAGAAGTGGTCAAGGACGCCATAGTAAGAGTTCCAACAAAAAAAAAACGATGAGCAGGTTAATGAAATTATACAGGATGCGGACTCCGCACTACGCTTGCAGGTACCGACACTTTGCGGAACAAGATCGTGACGGACCACGAGCGGGATTCTCCGCCCGAATATTCCCGTTCGCGTGCTATCTTTTCATTGAAGAGTCGATCGTTTCGAAAGTATTCCCTCTCTAGTCATGATTATGTAGAAGCGCGCCGTTCAATGATGAGCGCTTGAGCATAGAGAACGAACATTACTTCAGGTCCGGCGAGTCATGACGCGTAGATCTATAAAGCACATGACTGTCGCACTTAAGCACGGGGAACTACGACAGTCGACATCAACATACCAGTTACTCAGGCTGTTCTCCGGGAACGATGCTGAAAGACTCAAAATCAGTGAGAAATATGAAATATTTGAGAAGTATCCTTAATCCTCTCCTGTTCATGTATAGCCTACTGCATAACAATTGTTATAAGTGCAGAATGCAATTGTAAGTCGGGAGCAAGTCGGGTAGGACCAGAGTCAGCGGTAAACACGTGCGAAATCCTGTGGACGCATACATAATCGTCGTCGAACAGTCGGCCTGCCTTCATACTGACGATGGCGACAGTAGCATCTCAAGTTATCTTGCACCCTGTCGTTTCGCAGAGTTTGAAATTTGGCTCGACTACGTTGGGTAGGGACAAGGTAAACCCCGAGCTCTCAAGCGTTTGTCACGTCAGCTGATACCATAGAGACTAGACCTATCGAGCCGTGCAGTACTTTGCTCGATTCTTTGCTTGGTATCTCATCAACAAGGGAGATAAAGTTGATGCTGCTCGCTGGAATGCTTTGAAATCACATATTGGGATAGCGAGGAAATGTGGGCCTTCTCCATTGGCAGCATGAGAGACATTAACTTACATACAACGCAGTGTTGCGATTGGGGAAACCCGTGGAGCATCTGCAGGCGGCTTTGCGCGCCAGTCTGGCGACAGGACCCGCAACCGAGCAGATCACTACCATTGCCCGACAAATTGCGTACTTCGGGTTCTTGTCATACGACGTAATCGTCTGGGTGTGTTTAATCTCCCTTGCTTTTCTGATGGCAGCATCTGAACGAAGGTTTAATCCAGGCGAATACCATCAAATTCATCAGCTTAAATCCTGAGACTGCCAAAAGGGTTGCCAAAACATCGAACCGTTTTTGGCTTGCTGGCATTTTGTTCAGCATTGCCAACAGCGTCTTCAAGGTATGCATCCGTTATGCGACTCGCCTCTGTTGATATAAAGGGCAACAGACCCTGCGCTTGGCAAACGAGTCGAAACGATTGCGAGCTGCGAAGTCTTGGGGTGAGAAAGATGTGGGGGAGGAAACCCAGCGCCTGTCGAAATTGAGTGCTGTGAAAGCGTCAGTTATCGAATTGAATACGATCCTTTGGATTCTGACTTACTATGGTATCGTCATAGTGCCCAAGCCACCACACGCAGGCAGTTAACCATTGACCTTTTGGATGTATGGATCCCTGCCAATGGTGCGGAGGTCGTGCAAGTAAGCGAGGGAGCTTTGGGCATCTTCGGGTTTGTCACTTCCTGTTGCAAGCTGTCAAAGTTATTGAATGTCCTTATTTTTCAGTCTCATTTCCTCTTTAATGGGTGTGCAAGCACAATGGAAGGCTGTGAAAAAGTAGCAAAAGGGATTGGTGAAGAAGCTGCAATGTATTTCAGTACTATATGACCCATTTTAAATTCATGAAATAATTGAGGGATGTCGATATGATTGGCTTTCATGAAAATTTGCACACACTCGTCCATTAAGTACTGTAGGCAGATTGCCGAAAACCATCTCATATCATGCCCGAGGTGGCTCGGAACCTGCTTATACGACATTCTCTGGCGGTTAAATATAAGGCATATGCACATATTAAGATGAAGTTCCCCCTTCGGTTCGCATTTGCTCCTCTTGCTGTTGATTCCGTAACCGTAGATATTCTGCACGAACTACCTCCATTGGCTCTGGACCAGTGCTTGCATTGCATTGTATCAGATCACAGAGACCGATCTCAGACGATTATACGCACTATTGCACCATGCAACTTTGAACTTTTTTGAGGGAGTCTCTACAGGCCCATGTAATAGATATTGTTCGTCCACTTGCACATGCCGCGAATTCTAATGATCAACGTCAAAACAAATCGCCAAAAAGAAAACAGAAGAATCTGACCTTTGACAACTGGATCACACTCCTGGAGCGCCCGGGCTTTTGTGGCTTTAAGCAGGGTATCCTCCTCGCGACGTGAGAGAGCGTTCATTCAGACAAATGATCACGTTGAAAGTGTTGAAGTTGATGGTCATGACGGCCCCGGGTCACGGAAAGTGATTTGCCGTTATTTATTTCTCTCGCTATTGACGAGCTTGAATCAACATCGTGCAATACAAGGCCAATGACTTGGTCACTCTCGTTGTCCGTTCAAGTGGGTCGAATGTCGGTTCTACGTGCCACAAGACTGCCCATAGCGATATGTCATACCCGCTGTCTCGCAACAGCATCTAGTTCCTCGTTTTCCAAACCAGCATTCAAGGAGACCCTCGCAAACGGACCATCTTTCGACGACTTCGTATCTGGAGCGCAGCAAGATAGAATTGTACTCGGTAATACTAAAGGGTTAGATACGTCTATCTACTGTCAGTTTCTGCAGCCTCATGAGTTCTGTCAAATAGCCCACGGCTTCCATCCTACCTGAAAACAAGTATTCCTTCCGGTGCTTCCTTTAACAAAATTAAGAAAGACCTCCGTGGTCTTGGCCTTAACACCGTGTGTGAAGAGGCTCGATGTCCAAACATTGGGGACTGTTGGGGTGGGAAGGAAGGTGCGACGGAGGCCGAGGGAAGGAATGCGGCGACAGCGACCATCATGGTGAGCCCGCGAGTCATCTGTGAACGAATCCGTAGGCTTATTATTATAGCTAATGGGTGATACCTGTACTCGCGGATGTAGATTCTGTTCTGTGAAGACCTCGCGTGCTCCTCCGCCGCTAGACCCTCATGAGCCGGAGAATACAGCCGAAGCAATAAGCCGGTGGGGACTGGGGTACATTGTATTGACAAGTGTCGATCGTGATGGTGCGCCAGTTTCAAATCTATTCTTCGAGCATCCTAGTCTAAGAAATTCTGAAGACCTCGCTGACGGAGGCGCCCATCACTTTGCTGAAACAATACGAAAGATTAAGCAGAAGTGAGCAAGCTTATTTTGACTAATATCCTGATGCTTTGAACTTCATCTGAATAGGGCGCCTCATATACTCGTGGAAGCCCTCACAGGCGACTTCGCGGGCTCTTTAGAGCTTGTGTCGCATGTCGCGAAGTCTGGTCTTGATGTTTATGCCCACAATATTGAGACTGTGGAAGCCCTAACGCCTTATGTTCGTGATCGTCGAGCAACCTTCCGCCAGAGCCTTCGGGTTCTTGAGCATGCAAAGAAGGAAGGTGTTCGTGTCACCAAGACCAGCATCATGCTCGGAGTTGGTGAAACTAAGGACCAAGTTTTGGAAGCCCTGAAAGGTCAGCGATAATCCTCGAACCGACTGTATCATCCATTAAAATCATTTGCAGAGCTTCGTAAAGTCAACGTCGACGTTGTGACATTCGGTCAGTACATGAGACCCACGAAGCGGCACATGAAGGTCGATCGCTATGTTGAACCTGCCGAATTTGATGCATGGAAGAAAACTGCTGAAGACCTCGGATTCCTGTATGTTGCCAGCGGTCCTCTGGTACGAAGTAGCTACAAGGTGAGAGCAAGTCAAGACGGGTGACTCTTTTACACAATTCATCCATCTTTTTTTTAGGCCGGCGAATTCTACATCGAAAACGTTCTCAGAGGCAAAGGCAGTGAGCGAAAAGCCCAGGAACTTCTGTCACACGAGGAGATTTTGTCGAACACTTCTTCGCTGAGAACGAACGAGTCGTGATTCAGAATCCTACCGCTATAGTACATCTCCTACTGTACGTATTTCTCCTGGTCATGATGCCAGTATTACTCGCCATCTTGCATTCTCCCTCATTTTATGCGTTACACTTCACTTTTCAGTACTTTTTCAATGTACATATGTTACGAGTCCTGAAGTTTACGTAAGGATTCGTCTTTTTTACATGAGCTTTGTTGTTATGGGACACGGCAGGTTGGCGGGGGAGGCTTATATAAGCATGTCCCGGGGACACGGCGGCTGTGCTGCGGTGGCGGGAAGGCGTTGGTCGTCGTCGAGGGCGGCGTGGAAGGCCTGATTGATGTCGGAGGTGGAATTTGAAGTGGCCATCACGAACGTAGTTAGCCGAGCAATGAGACTGGATGACTTCCCGCAGGGATTTAGAAACATAGAATAAATTCCAAACTGCCTAAGCGACATCAGCCGTGATGCCGTTTACCATATCGATAACTTTGGCATTCGGATCTTGAAACTGCACCCTCTTCTAAATTTGATTCTAGACGAGGCCTCCCTACCCCCCTTCTAGTTCTAAATCCTTTCTCTAAACCCTTTTTTGATTGCCCGACCCTTCCATCAATCTCGATACCAGATGGACACGACCTGGGCACTCGTCTTCGTCGCGCTCATTGCCAACGACGACCCTCGGCAGTCCGCTAGACATCCCGATTGAAATTTTCGAAGGACTGAAACTCGTTAAGAATGTCAAGAGACAGG